>JAHHZJ010000613.1:0-43535 GCA_021437245.1 Aegilops speltoides | reverse complement strand
GGTCTGAATCTCTATTTAATCCACCCGTAAAACGCAAGCATAGCTTCATTCTCCTCAACAATACCACATCTAATCAAGCCAGTTTGTAATTCCCGATAATATTCTTCTACAGAATTTTTACCTTGTCTTAAGCGCTGCAATTTTTGAAGTAATTCACGTTGATAATATGGTGGAACCCAACGAGTACGCATAGCAGTTTTCAAAGCAGCCCAAGTAGCTGAACAGATATAATCTACAATGTTCGACCACCAAACACATGCAAAGCTAGTGAAAGCACAAACAAAGCAGCAGAACACGCCTCTCCTCGTGATATTGTAAACATGTAAATCGTTGTTCAGCTTTCTAACTCCCAAGTAAGATATATATCAGAACATATCTACCTCAAATGGTGGAATATTCAATTTCAGTTTAGGGAGATGGTCATGATCTCGCACTGAGGGGGAGCCCTAGCATTGCCATTATTTGCATGTGGACGACCGGTGGTTGTGGTGCTGGTGGTTGCACGAGTTCGATGTTGATCAACCTCATCCTCATAATCTCCCATATAATCATCCTCGCCGGTACCAAAGAAGCAGCAGTAGCAGAGCCAAAGAAGCACCAACAGCAGAGCAAAGCGGCACTGAATTTTGTCCTGCCTCAATAGGAACACGCCGAGCCTGGCCCATACCGATTCGGAAGGGGCGAGTTGTTGTCGCTGCAGAGGTGCGATAGGTGGAGCCGCGGTGGTTGTGGAAAACGCACATGCAATTCATCAAACTTGCTATCAAGCTTTGTTTCAAACGCCTTCTCAATGCCATCTATCTTCTCCATGGCCTCACAAATCTGTTTACCACATCTTGCACCTGCCCACTCATCATTTGCTGAAATTTATCATGTAGTCGTTTGTTCGCTATGTTCTCCCGGGCTACCTCGCCGGATTGTGATCCTCGCCATGGTTAGCAGCAATAGAAACACACAAGAATATGATCCTACAGACTACTAACAAGAGGTGGTGGTGGTGTCACAACCACAAGCAAATCTCAAATTCTACCGCCTTACCAAAGAAGAAGCGGTGATCGGCAACCGCTGTAATCAAAACTCAAAAAGCTTGGATAGAGCGATTGCTGTGGAGAGTCAAACGCACGACGAGATGTATGTGGAGCTGAAGGCTTATAATATGGTAGCAAAAGGGTCAAGAATAATCAAATCAGAGATGCAAAGTTGAATAAACGCTCAACGACGCAGTATCAGGTTGGTCCTAGGCTAGACCGCGCTAGAGACGCGAGCCTAGAACACTAACAAAATCACGGCGCAAGCACATAAACAAGGAGGAGCACACTCAATTGCTGGAATCAAACCTACTCGCATAAGGAAACACGAATCGAAATTAGATGGATCCCGAAACAAATCTAATATGCAAGGAACTCGGATTGGTGGTGGATATATGGTGGTGGTATATGTCAGCGTGGTGGTATATGGATACGGATTCGGGCGGTGGCGATAAGCGGTGGTGGTAGATGGCAAAAGGATGATGATGCAAGCGCGGCGCGTGACAACTTATGACCGTAACTCAAACTCTAAAAGACTAGACTCTAAGACCAAAGAATCTAGACACGACGATGCAACCGCAAATTCAACAACGCAAATACGTAAAAGATTATGCAAAGGCTCGATTGGTTCGATATGATGACCTAACCCTAATTTTTTTGGCTTTTTCGTGGACTGAGGTATGAAGAATGCACTCGATCTAAACTACTTAAAATCAGAAAATCTCACCGAGCAACCCGGAAACTGATACCACTTGATAGAGGCAAAGGTGTCCCGCCTTTCGATGAGATGGTGGATTTCGCTTTGGTGAAGTCGACTTTGACGATCCGACTACGAACGGCGAGGACGCCGCGCCTTAGCAATCGCTAAACCAACTCCGAGAGGTTATCACCACGCCGGCACGCATCAACCCGACCACGAGGGTCTATTTCCGCGAGCAAACGAAGAACAAGCAAGAAACCGAGATTGCAACTGATATTGCGAATATAAGATGAAAGCTTTATCGATCAAGGTGGGGTTCTGTGGACGCTTTGTCCGGTCGTGAACACAAACGGCACGCCGGTTGCAGCTATGGCGTAACTTTTGATCTAAACAAAACCCAAAGTCTAAACGGTGCCCTAAGGGCTGTATATATGGGGAAGAGGAGGAATTTCGTGGCCCTTGAGGGTGGGGTCCCAAACCAACCCTATCTCTTGTTTCCCCACACATACGGACTCTAAAATAGCCTATACTTAAGTATTTCGAAATTACATGGGCCTGCCCAATAATAAGGTGACGAAAGACCTAGAATAGCCTATGGACTAATATTATGAAGTGGCATCTTGTATATTTCGTCCAAGGCTTCATGCACTCCTTATGGTGGCTTCAAAGTCCTGAAATCATCACTTGTAACTCCGTTTGATCCTCTTGCGCATGCCATCAACTCCATGCGTGTTCTTGCTCCAATGTTCATCCTTCTCCAAGCTAGGCCCTTCATTTGTAAGCAAAACAAATGTATCCAATTTAGGCAGCATCATATTCTCATGAATATTAAAATCATTACCAAGAAACGAAAGTACCGGTAATTTAATTGGCGGCATGAGCTCTAGTAATTGGTCCCAGATATGTAACAAGAGGGGCTGTGGGTGTAACAATGGTATTGATGTCCTCATCACGCAGTACCACCAAAGACCACCACCAAAGAAGTCGACCTCAGTATATATTCGCAACGGTAGGCCTGCACCACCACCTCGTGTACGAGATAATGACCATATTCCTAAACTGAAATTGAATATTCCACCATTTGAGGGTAGATATGTTCCTCGATATATATCTTACTTGGGAGTTAGAAACCGAACAACGCTTTTACATGTTTACAATATCCCGAGGAGAGACGGGTTCAGTCATTGCTTTGTGCTTTCACTAGTTTTGTATGTGTATGGTGGTATGAACATTGTAGATTATATCCTATTCCCGCCACTTGGGCTGCTTTGAAAACTGCTATGCGATCTGTTGGGTTCCACCATATTATCAACGTGAATTGCTTCAAAATTGCAGCGCTTAAGACAAGGAAAAATTTCAGAGAATAATATTATCGAATTACAAACCGCATGATTAGATGTGGTATTGTTGAGGAGAATGAAGCTAAGCTTGCACGCTTTATAGGTGGATTAAATAGAGAGATTCGCACCATTCTAGAGTATAAGGAGTATACTAATATCTCTCGCTTATTCCATCTTGCTTGTAAAGTGAACGTGAAGTGCAGGATCGACAAGCATTGAACTAACTTTTCTCAAGCAGTCGACTTTCATCATGGACACCGCAAGGCATCCTCTACTTCCACTACACCAACAACTCCATCACCGCTACCTCCGTCCGGATACAAGAAAGTAGGCACAACCTCCACTATCTCGCCAAGAGTGCACCTGCCGGGCCTACACACAAGAGCTCTTCTTCTTCCATGGCATCAACCGGGCACACCAGGATATTATTTGTCGTCATAAGGGAAGAGGTCATTATGCGAGAGAATGCAAATCTCAGCAGGTGATGATTGCTACCGAGGATGGTGGGTATGAGTCCGCTAGTGACTATGATGAGGAGACGTTGGTTTTATTACACGTGAAGAACACGGTGGAGATGATTCTGATCATGAGATGCAATACATGGCTCCTAAGACGCCGACAGGTATGAATGTTTAGTTGCTCAACGTGTTTTGAGTGTGCAGTCACACAAGCTGAGCAAAATCAGAGGCACAATTTGTTCCATACCAAGGAGGTGTGAAGGAACGCTCTGCGCATCATCATAGACGGAGGGAGCTGCAACAACTTGGCTAGCATGGAGATGGTGGAGAAGCTTTCTCACCACAAGACCACATCCACATCCTTACTACATCCAATGGTTCAATAACAAATGCAAGGTTAAGGTAACACGACTGCTCGTGTGCATTTTAGTATCTCTACATATGCTGATTATGTTGATTGTGATGTGGTACCTATGCAAGCATGTTCCTTATTACTTGGTAGACCATGGCAATTTGATAAAAATTTGCAGACACCATGGTAGAAACAATCAAGATACTCTGTTCATAAGGATAAAAATATTACTTTGCTTCCTATGACTCGAGATTCTATTTTGCAAGATGATATTAATAGATCTAATAAAGCAAAACAGAGAAGAATAAGAGCGAAAATCAGATTGTGGCAAAAGAATTTGAGCAACAAATGAAGCCTAATAATAAACCATCTAGTGTTGCTTCAAATAAAATTGAAAAGTGCATGTTTATTTGCCACCAAATCTTATATTGATGAGCTAGATTTCAGCAAATCAGTATGTTATGGTTTTGTGTAAAAGAGGCATTATTTTCATTCGAGGACGTGTTTTCCTCTTCGCCTCCTACCGTCACTAACATTTTGCAGAGTTCACGACGCTCTTCCACAAGATGTGCCACCGGATTACCGCTTATTCGAGGGATTGAGCATCGATTGACTTAATTCCGGTGCTTCACCGCCAAACCGTAAGCGCCATACCGCACTCAATCTAGAGGAGACGAAGGAGATTATGCGCCAAGTACAAGAGCTGCTCGACAAAGGTTATATACGCCAATCCCTTAGTCCTTGTGTTGTTCCTATTATTCTAGTGCCGAAAAAGGAGGGTACATCACGATGTGTGTTGATTGTAGAGGCATTAATAATATTATTATTCGTTATCATCATCCTATTCCTAGGCTAGATGATATGCTTGATGAATTGAGTGGCTCTATAATATTCTCCAAAGTTGATTTGTGTAGTGGATACCATCAAATTCGTATGAAATTGGGGGATGAATGGAAAACAACATTTAAAACTAAGTTTGGATTATATGAGTGGTTAGTCATGCCTTTTGGGTTAACTAATGCACCTAGTACTTTCATGATATTAATGAACTAAGTTTTATGTGCTTTATTGGACGATTTGTGGTAGTTTACTTTGATGACATATTGATTTATAGCAGATCTTTGGAGGAACATTTGGAACATTTACGTGTTGTTTTTATTGCTTCACGTGATGCACGCTTGTTTGGTAACCTTGGGAAGTGCACCTTTGCACCGAATTCGAGTGTCTTTGCTTGGTTATGTTGTTACTCCACAGGAATTGAAGTTGATAAAGCCAAGATTGAAGCTATTGAGTGTTGGCCGCAGCCCAAAACGGTCACACAAGTGAGGAGTTTTCTTGGCCTCGCTGGTTTCTATAGGCGCTTTGTGAGAGATTTCAGCACCATTGTTGCACCTCTCAATGAGCTTACAAAGAAGGATGTGCCTTTGTTTGGGGTAATCGCACAGAATAAGCCTTCACGGTATTGAAAGATAAGTTGACACATGCCCTTTACTCCAACTTCCTGATTTTAGTAAGACTTTTGAGCTTGAATGTGATGCTAGTGGAATTGGATTAGAGGTATGTTATTACAAGATGGCAAACATGTTGCATACTTTTCTCAAAAATTGAGTGGGCCTAGTCTGAATTATTCTACTTATGATAAAGAATTATATGCTCTTGTTCGGACTTTAGAAACATGGCAACATTATTTATGGCCCAAAGAATTTGTTATACATTCCGATCATGAATCTTTGAAACATATTAAAATTCAAGCTAAACTGAATCGTAGACATGCTAAATGGGTTGAATTCATTGAGACTTTCCCTTATGTCATTAAACACAAGAAGGGTAAAGAAAATGTTATTGTCGATGCATTGTCTCGCCGCTATACTATGCTTTCACAACTTGACTTCAAATTATTTGGTTTGGAGACCATCAAAGGTCAATATGTGCATGATGCTGATTTTAAAGATGTATTGCAGAATTGTAAAGAAGGAAGAACATGGAACAAGTTTGTCGTTAATGATGGATTTGTGTTCCGTACAACAAGCTATGCATTCCAGCCAGCTCTGCTCGCTTTTTGTTGTTGCAGGAGGCGATGGAGGAGGACTAATGGGACACTTTGGTGTGAAGAAGACGGAGGACGATTTGCTACACATTTCTTTTGGCCAAAGATGAGACGGATGTTGAGCGCTTTATTGCTCGCTGCACTACATGTCAAAAAGCTAAGTCACGACTCAATCCTCATGGTTTATATATGCCTTTATGCAGTACCTAGTGTTCCTTGGGAGGATATATCATGGACTTTGTCTTAGGTTTACCTAGAACAAAGAAGGAGGATAGCATATTTGTTGTCGTGGATAGATTCTCAAAATGGCACACTTTATACCATGTCATAAAAGCGATGATGCTGTTAATGTTGCTGATTTGTTCTTTCGTGAAATTATTCGCTGTATGGTGTGCCAAATACTATTGTTTCAGATCGTGATACTAAATTTCTTAGTCACTTTTGGAGATGTTTATGGGCTGTTGGGGACTAAACTGCTTTTAGTACTACTTGTCACCCCCAAACCGATGGACAAACCAAGTAGTCAATAGAACATTGTCTACTATGCTTAGGTCTGTTCTAAAGGATAATAAGAAATGTGGAGGAATGCTTGCCTCATATTGAATATGCTTATAATCGCTCATTGCATTCTACTACTAAGATGTGCCCTTTTGAAGTTGTGTATGGTTTCCTACCTCGCACCTATTGATTTGTTGCTTCTTCCATCTTCGGAGAAGGTTAATTTTGATGCTAAAGAACGTGCTGAATTGATTTTAAAATGCATGAGTTAACTAAGGAAAACATTGAGCGATGAATGCTAAATATAAACTTGCTAGAGATAAGGGTAGAAAACATGTCGTGTTTGCACCGGAGATCTTGTTTGGTTACATTTATGTAAGGATAGATTTCCCGATTTGGCGCAAATCAAAGCTAATGCCACGGTCGCTGGTCCCTTTAAGGTGTTGGAGAAAGTAAATGATAATGCATATAAACTTGAGCTGCCCGCAGATTTTGGGGTTAGTCCCACTTTTAACATTGCAGATTTGAAGCCATATTTGGGTGAGGAAGATGAACTTCCGCCGAGGACGACTTCATTTCAAGAAGGGAGGATGATGAGGACATCAATACCATTGTTACACCCACAGCCCCTCGTGATTGGGAGCATCCTTCCATCATCCCCATGGACTCTACATCAACACCTACAACACCACAAGGACCGATGACTCGAGCACGCAAGAGCTCTGAAACCGAGGTGACATCACCTCTCTCACAACTCTCCTTCGATTCACATGAGACATGGTTACTACCTCAAACAGAAACCCTATGCATACTCAGTACCAAGGAGTCGACCATGAAGAAGCTAGGAAGACAGAGAACCGAAGCGGAAGACATGCATGAAGACGGAGAGGAGAAAGCAACAAGGATCAGAGAGGCCGGACGATCCGGACAAAGGCCCGGACGATCCGGACAGAGCTCGATAATCCGGACCCGGTCCGGACGATCCGCTAACTCCACCAAGGCAACAGGCTCCTCCCGGCCGGATCATCCGAGCCAGCCCGGATCATCCGGACCGCGCCGGACGTCCGGACCGCCACCCGACATCCGCCCGTCAGCCGCCACTCACCGAGCCTCCACTCATCCGGTCCCCACCCGGATCATCCGGACCAACCCAGATCATCCGACCTCGCTCGATCATCCGCCAGCGCCTGCTGCGGGTTACTGAGCCCATGTACCCCTTCGCCCCAACTATATATATAGGACCCCATCTCCTCACTTTGAGACTTAGCATTGATTAGCTCATATTTGTGTGAGAGCCTTTGCTCATCCACTCCTTGCACTTCTCCTGAGATCGGACCTCCGCCTAGGAGAAGATCCTCACGGATACAAGACCCTCATACGGGAAGATCCCCTCGTGGATTCAAGGCCTCCTCCGGAGATGAACGGTTCCTTTGTATCCTTACCCTAGTTGATTATGTATCTTGTGGATCTCATGTGTGTATGTTGATCTAGCACTTATGTGATCGATTCCTTGTGAGTTGAGTGTTTCTCTCGCTCTCCCCATGTTTCCCTCGTGCTTCCGCTGTTCTTCGTGTTTCCTCCGTGAGGATCCCTCCAAACGTGAAAGATCGATTTAATTAGGGTTCCACCCTACATCATATGGTATCATGAGCCACGCTGATCACGCTTTTGGAGCCCCTACCCCGTGATTTCTAGCTTGATTTTGTTGTTTTCCTCCTAAAATCCGAAAATCCCCACAAAAATACCCCCAAACTTTTTTGTGATTTGTTAGTTTTGATGATGTTTTGTTGTTTTTGATCCGTGGATTCGGTGTGTAACTCGTGGATCTTGTGTTTCCCCACCTTCTCCCTCGAATCCATCCAAAATCCCCAAATCGCCAAATTGCACCCCATTTTCGAAGTTCTTCCCGAGCAGTTCCTGCGTGGTCGACCTGCCCGGTCATCCGGACTAAGTCCCGGATCATCCGGACGCGTCTCAATCATTCGCCTCTCGCCCGGATCATCCGCTTCTTCGCCAAACTGCAATTCCGCTGTCCACCTTCCACCACCTCCACCATACACACCTACATACACCCTACCCAATTCCATCTACCACCACTTCCACTCGCCAAATCCCACGACACAACCTCCGTACTACCATTCAATTTGAGTGAGATTTCCGTGTCCTTTTGTGTTTCGCTATCTAGATGGGTGTGACATCAACAACAAACGCCATTTTGGTCGACTACTCATCTTCGTGACTTGACGGTAACTTTGACGACATCTTTGTCATACCTTGCAATTGCATTGATAACCATCATATACCATCTTTATGCTGCTTACCCATCGAGACTAGCCTTTGAGTATTGCCGCAACGTGACTTGTGCACATTAGTTGCATACACCATATCATACATACCATCGAGGTGCATATCTCGAATCAACTTGTGTGTCACAAAGTTGTCATCGCATACACAATTGCTATCTTGGTTCGTGAAGTTTGCATAAGAAAAGAGCTCAAAAGAGAAAGAGCCACTCAAGCTTTTAAGCAAAGAGGAAAGATAAGCAAAGAGCTTATAAGCAACAAGCATAGCATCATACAACATTAAGATTGTCATATAAGATCATCTTGGATCATTGCAATCCGATACACCATACATATAGAATACTTGGGATAGAGATCGCTGCATTTTTGCCTAGTAGGTCGTGCACAAGCTCCAGATCCGCCTATTGTGCAATCGTATATGCTCTCTAGTATTGTGCAACAAGAGCATTTTCGTGATTCCACATTTTGGCTCATTTTGGTTTGCACAATCCCATTTATCTATTTATGCGTGTGTTTCCGTACCACTACTTGCTTGGTCTACTTGTTGCATATGCGAATTTGCTAATCTTCTTCAACATTTTTGAGTCAAGCTAACGATTGCAATCAATTTTGTGCCACCATCCTAACCAAGCTCCACCAAAAGCTTTTACTTGTGTAGGTGTGAGAATCGACAAGGATCGGTACTAATAGTGCTATTTCATTGTCCGTGATTTGAGTGAACTTGATTCATCTTCAACTTCGTCAAAGGTACATTGGTATTCGTTCTTCTCCTTCCACAACTCACAATTTTGCTTGTAATGATGGATAGGCCAAGTTCTTCTACAAATCCACTCTTCATCGAGCAAGACGACGACATGTCATCATACGCCACCAAGAGCCACCTCTTTACGCACAACGAGCTCTCCATCAAGAGCAACAAGCAATGAGCAAACGCATCGACAACCTCTCCACCGACTTGCGACTCTCCGAGCAACATACACGAGATTACTTCGACAACAAACTCGACGCGCACAAGAAAGAGAACGATGCAAGAATGGACGAGATCCGCGCCTTGTTTGTGAACCGCGATTTCTACCTCTTCACACTCAATGCGGAGCTACTCAAGTCGCCATCCGACGACTCCTTCTCCGACACAAGTACACCGTCATCGAACACTCTTCGACGAGCCACAAGGCCAAGACCGCTATGCATCTCGCAACCCGCTACATGACAAGCATCCCAAGAGCAAGTTGATGAACAAGTTCTCGCCCTCAATCGAACCAAGTGGCGCTTGCTCAAGCTCAAGAACGACAACGCCTTCGCTACCAACAAGAACAAGAATGAGCGCTACCACATCAAGAGCAACAAGAAGTCGAGGCTCAACGCCTTCAACAACAACAACGAGAAGCACAAGCAATTGAGGCGAACGCGCCTTCAAGCATCAAGTCGAGCTATCACCAACCGCAATCGCGAAGGCGCAATCAAGAGGAAGCCCTTCGAGAAGAAATACAAGAGAGGAACTACCATCCGCGCAAGCGCAACGACAAGCTCCTCCACAAGCTCCTCAAGCTCAACCTCAACCTCAAGGTCAACAAGAGCAAGTTGATCATGGACTTCCTCCTCGCCAAGAGCAACATGAGGATGATTACCTCCACGACAAGAACGCCATCATCCACATCGACCTCAACACAATGAAGAGCAACGCTATGGCAAGCTCAAGTTCACAATGCCCAAGTTCAATGGAACCAATGATCCCGAAGAGTACCTCTCATGGGCATTGAAGGTCGACAAAATCTTTCGCTTGCACAACTATGAGGAAGAGAAGAAGATCGCTATGGCATCACTTGAGTTCCAAGACTATGTGCTCATATGGTGGGAACAAGTCCTTGAGCGCCGACAAGCAAGAGGTGAACCTCCAATCACCACTTGGGCTCAAATGAAGGATGTCATGAGAGCACGCTTTGTGCCCACCTACTACAACCGTGATCTCTTCAAGAAGCTACACCTCCTCAAGCAAGGAACAAAGAGTGTTGAAGAATACTACAAGGAAATGGAGATTGCCATGATTCGAGCCAATGTCACGGAGGATGATGAGCAAACAATGGCACGATTCTTGAATGGACTCAACCATCCCATCAAGAAGATCGCCGACTTCCAACCCTACTCCAACCTCATTGAGCTCGTGCATCAAGCTACAAAGGCGGAACGAGAAGTGCAAGATGACTTCAAGTACGCCAAGTACTCATCCAAGACATACGGCTTCTCCAACAACCAAGCTTCAACAACTACTCCAACTTCGACATCAACCAAGCCTTCTCCAACCAACGACGACAAGTCAAGTTACAAGAAAGCTTCTACAAGTTCAAGTCGTCCTCCTCCTACTACAAGCAACTCCAAGCCGCTGGTTTCATCATCTACTCCAAACGATGAGACCGCAAGACAAGCTCCTTCAAGTGTTTTACTTGCGCGCCGAGGCCACAAGTCATATGAATGCACCAACAAGCGGACCATGATACTCAACGACGATGGCACCTACGACTCAATGAGTGAAGATGAAATGGACGCCTAGAGCAAGTGGCCATGCACCGCAAGATCAACGAGGATGAAGATGATCAAGTCTTTTGTGATGAAGATACAAGTCCCGCCTTGTTGTCTCCAAGGTCTTGACACTTCATCATCAACAAGAAGAAGACCAAAGATGCCACATCTTCCACACAAAGGCCGCATCAATGGAGATCCGCAAGGTCATCATCGATGGAGGTAGTTGCCACAACTTAGCAAGCGAAGAACTATGCTCCAAGCTCCAATTGGTCAAGAAGAAGCATCCGCAACCCTACAAGGTTCAATGGCTAAGGACTCCAAGACTATACGAGTTGAGCATACGGTCCAAGTATCCTTCAAAATAGGTGCATATGAGGACACTTTGGAGTGTGATGTGGTCCCAATGACCGCTTGCCACCTCCTCCTTGGTCGGCCATGGCAATTCGACCGTGGTGTCTACCACAATGGGCGACAAACCACTATAGCTTCAAGATGAAAGGCAAAGAATATGTCCTACGACCCATGTCTCCTAGTCAAGTGATAGCCGACAAACAAGCCACCAACCATAGAGAGAAGAGTGAGAAAGTGAGCCACCAAAAAGTGAGTGAGAGCCACAAGCCAAATTTGAGCGCCTCTTCGCCTAGAGAGAAAAACCTCATACTATTCGCCACCAAACATGAGATGAGAAAAGTCTGTGAGAACCCATCGAGTGTGATGCACTTTGTCCTTGTGTGCAAGGATGGCGAACCGAAAACTAACACCACTCACGAGCTACCTTTGGTGTTTCAATCTCTTTTGCAGAATTTCAAGATGTTTTCCCGATGAGCTACCTCCGGTCTACCTCCTCTACGAGGCATTGAGCATCGAATCGACCTCATCCCCGAGCGCCACTTCCAAACAAAGCTCCCTACCGTGTCAATCCCAAGAAACCAAGGAGATTCAATGGCAAGTACAACAACTAATCGACAACGGTCATGTACGTGAAAGCTTAAGCCCTTGTGCCGCTCCTGCTATTTTTGTGCCTAAGCCCGATGGAACTTTCCGCCAGTGTTCGATTGTAGACCCATAAATGCTATCACCGTATGCGCTATAGGCATCCCATTCCTCGCTTAGATGATATGCTTGATGAACTTAGTGGAGCCAACTTTTTCTCAAAATTGATCTTAAAAGTGGCTATTATCAAACCGCATTCACGAGGGTGATGAATGGTGATGAATGGAAAACTGCTTTCAAAACAAAATTTGGCTTATATGAGTGGTTGGTTATGCCTATGGGTTTGTCTGAAGCTCCCTAACTTTTGTGCGCTTCATGCATCATGTACTTCATTCCATACATTGGAATCTTTGTTGTGGTTTACTTCGATGATATTCTTGTGTTGCAAAACCATGAAAGAGCATCTTGATCATGTTGCTTGTTTTGCAAAGCGCTCGAAAGGAAAGTCTTTATGCCAACTTGAAAAATGCACTTTTGGCGCTGACAAAGTGGTTTTCTTGGGTTTCGTTGTCTCTTCCAAGGGTGTCCATGTTGATGAAACTAAGATCAAAGCAATTAAAACTTGGCCCCAACCCACCAATTTGCAACAAGTGCGAAGTTTCTTGGTCTTGCAGGTTTTATCGTTGCTTTGTGAAAAACTTTAGCACTATTGCAGCTCCTTTGCATGCTTTGAGTAAGAAGAATACCCTTTTGTTTGGGGACCTTGCAATCCAACGCTTTCAATGAGCTCAAGTCTTTGCTTACTCATGCTCCGATTCTTGCTTTGCCCAATTTTGACAAAACTTTTGAGGTTCATTGTGATGCAAGTGGTACCGAATTGCCGGAGTTTTAATGCAAGAAAAACGAGTCATTGCTTATTTTAGTGAAAACTCTCCGTGCTCAACTTAACTATCCCGATATGACAAGGAATTGTATGCTTTAGTGCGTGTCGTACATGTTTGGGAACATTATCTTAGACCTCATGAGTTTGTCATCCATACCGATCATGAAACGCTTAAGTACTTAAAAGGTCAAACTAAATTGAACAAGCGCCATGCCAAATGGAGTGAATTTATTGAATCTTTTCCATATGTGATCAAGTACATTAAGGGCAAGGAAAATGTAGTTGCCGATGCGCTTTCACGATATGCACGCCACACCCAACTTGAGTTGAATGTTATTGGCTTTGAACACATAAAGGATTTGTATGCTAGTGATCCATCTTTTGCACCTCATTATGCTAAATGTTTGACGATACATCTTGGGAACAATGTTACCTCAAGGATGGTTATCTTATGAGAGCTAACAAACTTTGCATACCCGAGTCTTCTTCGCTTGCTACTTTTGCAAGAGGCTCATGGAGGTGGACTCATGGGACATTTTGGACGCGACAAGACCTTCGCCACGCTCTCCAAGAACTACTTTTGGCCCAAGATGTTTCGAGACGTCTCACGCTTCACCACCCGATGCTCTACATGCTGCAAAGCTAAGTTAAAAGCTCAATCTCATGGTCTTTACATGCCTCTTCCTATCCCTTATCAACCTTGGGAAGACATTAGCATGGACTTTGTACTTGGTTTGCCTAGAACTCAAAATGGAAAGGATTCCGTGTTTGTTGTTGTGGATAGATTTTCTAAAATGGCACATTTCATTCCTTGCAACAAGGTAGACGATGCTTCACATATTGCAAATCTCTTTGTAGGGAAATCTTGCGCCCATGGAGTACCAAAGACAATCGCTTCCGATCGCGACGCCAAGTTCTTGAGTTACTTTTGAAGACCCTATGCGCCAAGCTCGAATCAAGCTCTTCTTCTCATCAAGATACCATCCTCAAACCGACGGCCAAACGGAGGTGACGAACCGAACGCTTTCACTCTACTTCGCTGTTGATCAAGAAGAACATCAAGGAGTGGAGGCGGTTCACCCATCGCCGAGTATGCCTACAACCGCCCAAGACATTCAACGACCGCAAGTCACCCTTCGAGGTCGCTCTATGGCTTCAATCCATTGTCCCCATTGGACATTCTACCTCTACCTCTACAAGAGTGCACCAACCTCGACGCAAGTGCCCGCAAGCTACATCAAGAAGATGCATGAAGAGACAAGACACACCATCGAGCGCCACGCATAACGCCTCACTACCAAGCTCAACATCAACAAGCAACCCATGATCTTCAACATAGGCGATCTCGTGGCTACACCTTCGCAAGGAACGCTTCCCAACGAATGCAAGTCCAAACTTCTACCGAGCCGATGGACCCTTCAAGGTGTTAGCACGCTACAACAAGAACGCCTACAAGCTCGACCTACCAAGCGACAAGTACAACGTGAGCGACACCTTCAACATCAAAGACCTCTCGCTTTCCATGGTGATGAAGATCTAGATCCGAGGTCGGATCCTTTCAAGGGAGGGATATGATGCGAGCATCCTTCCATCATCCCCATGGACTCTACATCAACACCTACAACACCACAAGGACCGATGACTCGAGCACGTGCAAGAGCTCTTGAAACCGAGGTGACATCACTCCTCTCACTACTCTCCTTCGATTCACATGAGACATGGTTACTACCTCAAATGGAAACTCTATGCATACTCAGGTACCAAGGAGTCGACCATGAAGAAGCTAGGAAGCAAAGAGAACCGGAAGTGGAAGACATGCATGAAGACGGAGAGGAGAAAGCAACAAGGACCAGAGAGGCCGGACAATCCAGACAGAAGCCCGGACGATCCGGACAGAGCCCGGATGATCCGGACCCCGGTCCGGACGATCCGGCTAACTCCACCGAAGGCAACAGAAGCTCCCTCCCGGCCGGATCATCCGACCCAGTCCGATCATCCGGACCTCGCCGACGTCTCGACCGCCACCGACATCCGCCTGTCGCCGCCACCACCGAGCCTCCAAATTATCCGGATCCTCCACCCGGATCATCCGGACCTCGTCCGGATTATCCGCCAGCAGACATGTGCGCTGCATGTTGGGCTGAGCCCATGTACCCTTCGCCTCAACTCTATATATAGGACCCCATCTCCTCACTTTGAGACTTAGCATTGATTAGCTCATATTTGTGTGAGAGCCTTTGCTCATCCACTCTTACTTTCTCCTGGAGATCAGGACCTCCGCCTAGGAGAAGATCCTCACGGATACAAGACCCCGTTACGGGAAGATCCCCTCGTGGATTCAAGGCCTCCTCCGGGAGATGAACGGTTCCTTTGTATCCTTACCCTAGTTGATTATGTATCTTGTGGATCTCATGTGTGTATGTTGATCTAGCACTTGTGTGATGGATTCCTTGTTGGTTGAGTGTTTCCCTCTCGTTCTCCCCGTGTTTCCCTCGTGCTTCCGCGTGTTCTTCATGTTTCCTCCGTAGGATCCCCTCCAAACGTGAAAGATCGACGAATTAGGGTTCCACCCTACATCACCCTGCTGCTATACATACTGCACCAATTACTAGAGCTCACGCACGTGATAGAGGCAGAGGTGTCCCGTCTTTCGATGAGATGGTGGATTTCGCTTTGGTGGAAGTCGACTTTGACGATCCGACTACGAGCGTGCGAGGACGTCGCGCCTTAGCAATCGCTAAACCAACTCCGAGAGGTTATTGACCACGCCGAGCACGATCAACCCGACCACGAGGGTCTATTTCCGCGAGCAAACGAAGAACAAGCAAGAAACTGAGATTGCAACTGGATATTGCGAATATAAGATGAAAGCTTTATTGATCAAGGTGGGTTCTCGTGACGCCTTTGTCCGGTCGCTGAACACAAACAAAGCACGCCGGTTGCAGCTATGGCGAACTTTTGATCTAAACAAAACCCAAAGTCTAAACGGTGCCCTAAGGGCTGTATATATGGAGGAAGAGGGGTGAATTTCGTGGCCCTTGGTGGAGGGGTCCAAACTAACCCTATCTCTTGTTTCCCCACACATACGGACTCTAAAAATAGCCTATACTAATGTATTTCGAAATTACATGGGCCTAGCTCAATAATAAGGTGACGAAGACCTAGAATAGCCTCTGGACGAAATTTATGAAGTGGCATCTTGTATATTTCGTCCAAGGCTTCATGCACTCATTATGGTGGCTTCAAAGTCCTGAAATCATCACTTGTAACTCCATTCTGTCCTCTTTATGCATGCCATCATCTCCATGCTTGTTCTTGCTCCAATGTTCATCCTTCTCCAAGCTAGGCCCTTCATTTGTAAGCAAAACAAATGTATCCAATTTAGGCAGATCATATTCTCATGAACATTAGAATCATTACCAAGAAACGAAAGTACCGTAATTTAGTTGGCGGCGCGAGCTCTAGTAATTGGTCCAAGATGTATAGCAGCAGGGCTGTGGGTGTAACAATGGTATTGATGTCCTCATCATCCTCCCTTCTTGAAATGAAGTCGCCCTCGACGGAAGTTCATCTTCCTCACCCAAATATGGCTTCAAATCTGCAATGTTAAAAGTGGACTAACCCCAAAATCTGAGGCAGCTCAAGTTTATATGCATTATCATTTACTTTCTCCAACACCTTAAAGGGACCAGCAGAAGACGTGGCATTAGCTTTGATTTGCGCAAATCAGAAATCTATCTCACGCAAATGTAACCAAACAAGATCTCCAGTGCAAACACAACATGTTTTCTACCCTTATCTCCAAAGAAGTTTATATTTAGCATTCATACGCCAATGTTTTCCTTAGTTAACTCATGCATTTTTAAAATCAATTCAGCACATTCTTTAGCATCAAAATTAACCTTCTCCAAGATGGAAGAGGCAACAAATCAATAGGTGCACGAGGTAGGAAACCATACACAACTTCAAAAGGGCACATCTTAGTAGTAGAATGCAATGAACGATTATAAGCAAATTCAATATGAGGCAAGCATTCCTCCCACATTTTCTTATTATTCTTTAGAACAGCCCTAAGCATAGTAGACAATGTTCTATTGACTACTTCAGTTTGTCCATCAGCTTGGGGTGACAAGTAGTACTAAAAAGCAGTTTAGTCCCCAACTTAGCCCATAAACATCTCCAAAAGTGGCTAAGAAATTTAGTATCACGATCTGAAACAATAGTATTTGGCACACCATGCAAGCTTAATAATTTCACGAAAGAACAAATCAGCAACATTGACAAAGATCATCGCTTTTATGACATGGTATAAAGTGTGCCATTTTCGAGAATCTATCCACGACAACAAATATGTTATCCTCCCTTCTTTGTTCTAGGTAAACCTAAAACAAAGTCCATAGATATATCCTCCCAAGGAACACTAGGTACAGCAAAGGCATATATAAACCATGAGGATTGAGTCGTGACTTAGCTTTTTGACATGTAGTGCAATGAGCAATAAAACGCCAACATCCCGCCTCATCTTTGGCCAAAAGAAATGTGTAGCAAGTACGCCCTCCGCCTTCTTCACGCCAAAGTGTCCCATTAGTCCTCCTCCATGCGCCCCTACAACAACAAAAGACTAACGGAGCTAGCTGGAATGCATAGCTTGTTAGCACGAACACAAATCCATCATTAACGACAAACTTGTTCCATGTTCTTCCTTCTTTACAATTCTGCAATACATCTTTAAAATCAGCATCATGCACATATTGATCTTTGATGGTCTCCAAACCAAATATTTTGAAATCAAGTTGTGAAAGCATAGTATAGCGATTTAGACAATGCATCAAGAATAACATTTTCTTTACCCTTCTTGTGTTTAATGACATAAGGGAAAGTCTCAATGAATTCAACCCATTTAGCATTTCTACGATTCAGTTTAGCTTGACTTTTAATATGTTTCAAAGATTCATGATCGTAATGTATAACAAATTCTTTGGGCCATAAATAATGTTGCCATGTTTCTAAAGTCCTAACAAGAGCATATAATTCTTTATCATAAGTAGAATAATTCAGACTAGGCCCACTCAATTTTTCGTAAAAGTATGCAACAGGTTTGCCATCTTGTAATAACACACCTCCTAATCCAATTCCACTAGCATCACATTCAAGCTCAAAAGTCTTATTAAAATCGGAAGTTGGAGTAAAGGAGCATGTGTCAACTTATCTTTCAACACCGTGAAGGCTTCTTCCCGTAAGGTACCCCAAACAAAAGGCACATCCTTCTTTGTAAGCTCATTGAGAGGTGCAGCAATGGTGCTGAAATCTCTCACAAAACGCCTATAGAAACCAGCGAGGCCAAGGAAACTCCTCACTTTTGTGACCGCTTTGGGCTGCGCCAACTCTCAATAGCTTCAATCTTGGCTTTATCAACTTCAATTCCTCGTGGAGTAACAACATAGCCAAGAAAAGATACTCGGTCGGTGCAAAAGGTGCACTTCCCAAGGTTACCAAACAAACGTGCATCACGAGAGCATTAAAAACAGCACGAATGTTCCAAATGTTCTTCCAAAGATCTGCTATAAATCAAGATATCATCAAAATAGACTACCACAAATCGTCCAATGAAAGCACGAAACTTCGCTCATTAATCTCATGAAAGTACTAGGTGCATTAGTTAACCCAAAAGGCATGACTAACCACTCATATAATCCAAACTTAGTTTTAAATGCTGTTTTCCATTCATCTCCCAATTTCATACGAATTTGATGGTATCCACTACGCAAATCAACTTTGGAGAATATTGTAGAGCCACTCAATTCATCAAGCATATCATCTAGCCTAGGAATAGGGTGACGATAACTAATAGTAATATTATTAATGCCTCTACAATCAACACACATACGTGATGTACCATCCTTTTTCGCACTAGAATAATAGGAACAAGACAAGGACTAAGGGATTCGCAGATATAACCTTTGTCGAGCAGCCCCTGATTTGACGATAATCTCCTTCGCCTCCTCCGGATTGGTATGGTATGGTGCACGGTTGGTAATGATGCACCGAATTAAGTCAATTTGATGCTCAATCCTCGAATAGGTGGTAATCCTGTGGCACGCCTTGTGGAAAGACGCCGAACTCCCCGCAAAATGTTAGTGACAAAGAGGGGCAAAGAGGAAAACACGCCCTCGAATGAAAATAATGCCTCTTTGCACACAAAAGCATAGCAAATAGATTTGCTAAAATCTAGCTCATCAATATCAGATTTGGTGGCAAGTAAACATGCACTTTTCAATTTAATTTCGTAAAACAAGAGATGGTTTATTATTAGGCTTCATGTGTCGCTCAAATTCTTTTGCCACAATCTGATTTTCACTCTTATTTTTCTCCTGCTTTTGCTTTATTAGCTCTATTAATATCATCTTTCAAAATGGACTCAGAGTCATAGGAAGCAAAGTAATATTTTTATCCTTATGAACAAGAGTATACCGATTGTTTCTACCATGGTGTACAGAATTTTATCAAATTGCCATGGTCTACCAAGTAACAAGGAACATGCTTGCATAGGTACCACATCACAATCAACATAATCAGATATGTAGAGATACTAAAATGCACACCTAACAAAGACGTGTTACCTTAACCTTGCCGCTGTTGTTGAACCATTGGATGTAGTAAGGATGTGGATGTGGTCTTGTGGTGAGAGATAGCTTCCACCATCTCCATGCTAGCCAAGTTGTTGCAGCTCCTCCATCTATGATGACGCTAATAGAACGCTCCTTCACAACTCCCTTTGTATGGAACAAATTATGCCTCCGATTTTGCTCAGCTTGTGTAACCTGCACACTCAAAACACGTTGAGCAACTAAACATTCATACCGTCAAGATCTTCACCAGCCATGTATTGTGTCTCATGATCGTAATCATCTCCACCGTGTTCCTCATGTGTAATAAGAGCCAAAGTCTCTCATCATAGTCACTAGCGGACTCATACCCACCATCCTCAAGAGCAATCATCACACGCTGAGATTTGCATTCTCTCAAGAAATGTCCTCTTCCTTACAACGACGACAAATAATATCACTTGTGTGCCCTGCTGACGCCATGGAAGAAGAAGAGCTCAGGCAGGCCCGGCAGTGTGCTCTTGGCGATAGTGGTGGTTGTGCCTCGCTTGTATCACGGTTGGAGGTGGCACCAAGGAGGTGATGGTGCAAAGGAAGTAGATGATGCACGTGGTGTCCATGATGAAGGTCGACCTGCAGAAAAGTTAGTGCGCGCCAATGCCCGCCGATCCTCAAGACTTCACGCTCAGCTTTACAAGCAAGATGGAATAAACGAGTGATATTATTATAATCCTTATAGTCTAGAATGGTCTGAATATCTCTATTTAATCCACCCGTAAAACGTGCAAGCATAGCTTCATTCTCCTCAACAATACCACATCTAATCAAGCCAGCTTTGTAATTCCCGATAATATTCTTCACAGAATTTTTCCTTGTCTTAAGCGCTGCAATTTTTGAAGTAATTCACGTTGATAATATGGTGGAACCCAACGAGCACGCATAGCAGTTTTCAAAGCAGCCCAAGTAGTGGAACAGATATAATCTACAATGTTCGCACCACCAAACACATGCAAAGCTAGTGAAAGCACAAACAGCAAAGCAGAACACGCCTCTCTCGTGATATTGTAAACATGTAAATCGTTGTTCAGCTTCTAACTCCCAAGTAAGATATATATCAGAACATATCTACCCTCAAATGGTGGAATATTCAATTTCAGTTTAGGGAGATGGTCATGATCTCGCACTGAGGGGAGCCCTAACATTGCCATTATTTGCATGTGGACGACCCGGTGGTTGTGGTGCTGGTGGTTGCACGTAGTTCGATGTTGATCAACCTCATCCTCGTAATCTCCCACATAATCATCCTCCTCGCACCAAAGCAGCAGCAGTAGCAGGAGCCAAAGAAGCACCAACAGCAGAGCAGCGCACCGAAGTTTGTCCCGCTCAATAGGAACACGCCGAGCTCTGGCCCATACCGATTCGAAGGGGCGAGTTGTTGTCGCTGCAGAGGTGCGATAGGTGCAGCCGGCGTGGTTGTGGAAAACGCGCGAGCAATTCATCAAACTTGCTATCAAGCTTTGTTTCAAACGCCTTCTCAATGCCATCTATCTTCTCCATGGCCTCGCAAATCTGTTTAGCACATCTTGCACCTATCCAATCATCATTTGCTGAAACTTATCATGTAGCTGTTTGTTCGTCAGTTCTCCCAATCAGCCTCATCGGCTTGTGATCCTACCATGGTTAGCAGCAAATAGAAACACACAAGAATATGATCCTACAAACTACTAAGAAGTGGTGGTGGTGTATCACAAACCCGCAAGCAAATCTCAAATTCTTACCAGCCTAGCCAAGAGCAGTGGTGATCGGCAACCGCTGTAGTCAAAACTCTCAAAGCTTGGATATAGCGATTACTGTGGAGAATCAAACGCACGACGAGATGTATGTGGAGCTGGGAAGGCTTATAATATGGTAGCAAAAAGGTCAAGAATAATCAATTCAGAGATGCAAAGTTGAATAAACGCCAACGATGGTATCGTGGTTGGTCCTAGGCTAGACCGTGCTAGAGACGCGAGCCTAGAACACTAACAAAATCACGGCGCTGCACGTAAACAAGGGAGGAGCACACTCTGAATTTTTTTTTTTTTTTTTTTTTTTTTTTTTTTTGCTCCGCAACAATTTTTTTCGAAAAGTCTACAAACGGTCTAAAACCGCCTAGCCAGAATTTTTTTTGAAACCGAACTATTTTTCTTCATGGATGGCTTGAAGTTGGGGAGTCCTCTCGCTGTCACGACTCGGAGTATCGCGTGATCTGGAAATCGAGAACAATGCAACAATTATCGACTCGGACTAGGACCGTGGCGGAGATGAACTGTGGAACTCGGACCGGTGGCGGAGATGAGTCTGTGGAACTCGGACCGGTTGCGGAGATGAATCTGTGGAACCTTGACCGGTGGCGGATATATGTTGCGTGGACTTTGATGGGCGTGATGGCGGCGGATATGTGGTGGCGATATGGATTCGGATTGGCAAAGTGAATATGTGGTGGTGGTATATGGCAGCGCGACGTGACAACCTCGTGAATGTAACTCAAACTTTAAAAGACTAGACGCTAAGACCAAAGAACTTGACACGACGATGCAACCGCAAATTCAACAAAGCAAATACGTAAAAGATTATGCAAAGGCTCGATTGGTTCGGATGGGATGAACTAACCCTAATTTTTTTTGGCTTTTCCGTGGACTATAGGTATGAAGAATGACTCGATCTAAACTACGAAAATCAGAAAATCTCACCGAGCAACCTCGAAAACTGATACCACTTGATAGAGGCAAAGGTGTCCCGCCTTTCGATGAGATGGAGGATTTCGCTTTGGTGGAAGTCGAATTTGACGATCCGACTACGAAGGCAGCGAGGACGCCGCGCTTAGCAATCGCTAAACCAACTCCGAGAGGTTATTGACCACGCCGAGCACGATCAACCCGACCACGAGGGTCTATTTCCTACGAGCAAACGAAGAACAAGCAAGAAACTAAGATTGCAACTGGATATTGCTAATATAAGATGAAAGCTTTATTGATCAAGGTGGGTTCTCAGACGCTTTGTCCGTCGTTGAACACAAACAAAGCACGCCAAGTTGCAGCTATGGCTAACTTTTGATCTAAACAAAACCCAAAGTCTAAACGGTGCCCTAAGGGCTGTATATATGGAGGAAGAGGGGTGAATTTCGTGGCCCTTGGTGGAGGGGTCCAAACTAACCTTATCTCTTGTTTCCCCACACATACGGACTCTAAAAATAGCCTATACTAATGTATTTCGAAATTACATGGGCCTGGCCTAATAATAAGGTGACGCAAGACCTAGAATTGCCTCCGGACGAAATTTATGAAGTGGCATCTTGTATATTTCGTCCAAAGCTTCATGCACTCATTATGGTGGCTTCAAAGTCCTGAAATCATCACTTGTAACTCCGTTTGTTCCCTCTATGCATGCCATCATCTCCATGCTTGTTCTTGCTCCAATGTTCATCCTTCTCCAAGCTAGGCCCTTCATTTGTAAGCAAAACAAATGTATCCAATTTAGGCAGCATCATATTCTCATGAACATTAGAATCATTACCAAGAAACGAAAGTACCGGTAATTTAGTTGGCGGCGCGAGCTCTAGTAATTGGTCCAAGATGTATAGCAGCAGGGTCTGCGGTGTAACAATGGTATTGATGTCCTCACCATGCTCATCCGCCGGATTCTCCCCGCCAACAACGGGCCTTCAATTTGTGGAGTTTGATCCAGCACAAAGACCGACTTCGAGCGGGCTCTTCGACACGATGTACGGTTGCCCGAGGGTGCTGCTTCAAGGGCGAGAAGCCCCGTGATCCAAGAATCAAGTTCGCCGATTCAGCACGGGCGCCTACCGGCGAGGTAAGTTTTGCTATCCTTATGGGACACTTATTTGTTTCATAGTTTGACTCTATGCGGATCTAAAACTCCCAATGCCTTTAACAGATCGGCAGAGGACGCCCGACAGTGTCGACTATCCGGCTCCCCTTCCCGAATGATAGAGGCAAAGGTGTCCCATCTTTCGAGAGATGGTGGATTTCGCTTTGGTGGAAGTCGACTTTGACGATCCGACTATGACCGTGCGAGGACGTCGCGCCTTAGCAATCGCTAAACCAACTCCGAGAGGTTATTGACCACGCCGAGCACGATCAACTCCGACCACGAGGGTCTGCTTCTCGCGAGCAAACGAAGAACAAGCAAGAAACTGAGATTGCAATCTAGATATTGCGAATATAAGATGAAAGCTTTATTGATCAAGGTGGGGTTCTATGACGCTTTGTCCGGTCGCTGAACACAAACGGCACACACGGTTGCAGCTATGGCTAACTTTTAATCTAAACAAAACCCAAAGTCTAAACGATGCCCTAAGGGCTGTATATATGGAGGAAGAGGGGTGAATTTCGTGGCCCTTGGTGGAGGGGTCCAAACTAACCCTATCTCTTGTTTCCCCACACATACGGACTCTAAAATAGCCTATACTTATGTATTTCGAAATTACATGGGCCTGCTTTAATAATAAGGTGACGAAAGACCTAGAATAGCCTCCGGACGAAATTTATGAAGTGGCATCTTGTATATTTCTGTCCAAGGCTTCATGCACTCATTATGGTGGCTTCAAAGTCCCGAATCATCACTTGTAACTCCGTTTGTCCTCTTGCGCATGCCATCATCTCCATGCTTGTTCTTGCTGCAATGTTCATCCTTCTCCAAGCTAGGCCCTTCATTTGTAAGCAAAACAAATGTATCCAATTTAGGCAGTAATCATATTCTCATGAATATTAGAATCATTACCAAGAAACGAAAGTACCTGTAATTTAGTTGGCGCGCGCGAGCTCTAGTAATTGGTCCAAGATGTATAGCAAATAGGGCTCAGGGTGTAACAATGGTATTGATGTCCTCATCATGTCTAATAGTCCGAAACCACCTCCGCTTAGGCCCAAAATTTTCCAAAACGCACGGATAAAAAATTTTCCGCTATCCTATTTTTAGGTGTTTCTGCCGATTGAGCCAACATTATAGAAAGTTTTTTTGACCCGCTTCCGCTTTTTGGGTCCGGCAAATAAAAAAAAAATTGGTCGAAAAATTTCGTGCCCATCCCGCCATTTGACCTGGAAGAGTTTTGAGACACTCGCCATTATAGTGATTTTTCGCAAAAAAAAAAAGAGCAGCAAAAAAAAAAAATCAAGCGAAAAAAAAAAAAAGAGCGAAAAAAATTCAGAGTGTGCTTTTCCTTTGATTACGCAGCAACCGTGATTTTGTTAGTGTTCTAGGCTCGCCTCTAGCACGGTTCAGCCTAGACCAAAGACAAGATCACTGCTGAGCGCTTATTCAACTTTGCATCTCCGATTTGATTATTGTCAATTCTTTTGCTACCATATTATAAGCCTTCCCAGCTCCACATACATCTACGCTGTATGCTTGACTCTCCCCGCAATCGCTTCTATCCAAGCTTTTGAGAGTTTTGATTACAACGGTTGCCGATCACCGCCATTGGGTAAGAACCGTAAGAATTTGAGATTTGCTTGACGGATTTGTGACACCCACCACCACCTCTTGTTAGTAGTCCAGAGGATCATATTCTTGTGTGTTTCTATTGTCGCTAACCATGGCAGGATCACAATCCGACGAGACCGACCGGGAGAACATGACGAACAAACAGCTACATGATAAATTTCAGCAAATGATGAGTGGACAGTGCAAGATGTGGTAAACAGATTTGACGAGGCCATGGAGAAGATAGATGGCATTGAGAAGACGCTTGAAACAAAGCTTGATAGCAAGTTTGATGAATTGCTCGCTGCTTTCCACAACCACCGCCGGCTGCACCTATCGCACCTCTCAAGAACGACAACAACTACGCCTCTTCCGAATCAAGATGGACGAGCTCAACGGTTCCTATTGAGACAGACAAAATTTCGTGCCATTGCCATCGCTGTTGGTGCTTTTTTGGCTCTCGCATCGCTGCCGCCGGTACCGACGAGGATGATTATATGGGAGATTATGAGGATGAGGTTGATCAACATCGAACTACGGCAACCACCAGACCACAACCACCAGGTCGCCCACATGCAAATAATGGCAATGCTAGGGCTCCCCTCAGTACGAGATCATGACCATCTCCCTAAACTGAAATTGAATATTCCACCATTTGAGGGTAGATATGTTCCTGATATATATCTTACTTGGGAGTTAGAAACCGAACAACGATTTACATGTTTACAATATCCCGAGGAGAGACGTGTTCCTCGCTGCTGCTTGTGCTTTCACTAGCTTTGCATGTGTTTGGTGGTCCAACATTGTAGATTATATCCTGCTCCAGCTACTTGGGCTGCTTTGAAAACTGCTATGCGATCTGCTGGTTCCACCATATTATCAACGTGAATTACTTCAAAAATTGCAGCGCTTAAGACAAGGTAAAAATTTGTAGAAGAATATTATCGTGAATTACAAACCGCTTGATTAGATGTGGTATTGTTGAGGAGAATGAAGCTATGCTTGCACGCTTTCTCGGGTGGATTAAATAGAGAGATTCGCACCATTCTAGACTATAAGGATTATAATAATATCACTGCTTATTCCATCTTGCTTGTAAAGCTGAACGTGAAGTGCAGTGATCGACAGCATTGGCGCCAAGCACTAACTTTTCTCAGTGTCGACCTTCATCATGGACACCACGCATCATCTACTTCCACACGCTCGCTACACCGCACCTCCGCTGGTGCCACCTCCAACCGTGATACACGAACGCAGCACAACCACCACTATCTCGCCAAGAGCACACCGCCGACCTGCAGAGCTCTTCTTCTTCCATGGCGCCAACAGGCACACAAGTGATATTATTTGTCGTCATTGTAAGGGAAGAGGACATTTTGCAAGAGAATGCAAATCTCAGCGGTGATGATTGCTACCGAGGATGGTGGGTATGAGTCCGCTTAGTGACTATGATGAGGAGACTTTGGCTCTTATTACACATGAGGAACACGGTGGAGATGATTCTGATCATGAGACACAATACATGGCTGTCAAGATGCCGACAGTATGAATGTTTAGTCGCTCAACGTGTTTTGAGTGTGCAGTTACACAAGTCGAGCAAAATCAGAGGCATAATTTGTTCCATACAAAGGAGTTGTGAAGGAACGCTCTATTCAAGGCCATCATAGATGGAGGGAGCTGCAACAACTTGGCTAGCATGGAGATGGTGGAGAAGCTATCTCTCACCACAAGACCACATCCACATCCTTACTACATTCAATGGTTCAACAACAGCGCAAGGTTAAGGTAACACGATCTGCTCGTGAGCATTTTAGTATCTCTACATATGCTGATTATGTTGATTGTGATGTGGTACCTATGCAAGCATGCTCCTTATTACTTGGTAGACCATGGCAATTTGATAAAAATTTCAGACACCATGGTAGAAACAATCAGATACTCTTGTTCATAAGGATAAAAATATTACTTTGCTTCCTATGACTCTCGAGTCCATTTTGAAAGATGATATTAATAGAGCTAATAAAGCAAAACAGAGAACAATAAGAGTGAAAATCAGATTGTGGCAAAAGAATTTGAGCAACATATGAAGCCTAATAGTAAACCATCTAGTGTTGCTTCCAAATTAAATTGAAAAGTGCATGTTTACTTGCCACTAAATCTGATATTGATGAGCTAGATTTTAGCAAATCTGTTTGCTATGCTTTTGTGTGCAAAGAGGCATTATTTTCATTCGAGGACGTGTTTTCCTTCTTTGCCCCCTCGCTGTCACTAACATTTTGCAGAGTTCGCCGACGCCTTTCCACAAGACGTGCACCGGATTACCACCTATTCGAGGGATTGAGCATCAAATTGACTTAATTCCCGTGCATCATTACCCAACCGCACCATACCGCACTCAATCCAGAGGAGACGAAGGAGATTATGCGCCAAGCATGTGAGCTGCTCGACAAAGGTTATATACGCTAATCCCTCACCCCTTGTGCTGTTCCTATTATTCTAGTGCCAAAAAGGATGGTACGTCACGATGTGTGTTGATTGTAGAGGCATCAATAATATTACTATTCGTTATCGCCACCCTATTCCTAGGCTAGATGATATGCTTGATGAATTGAGTGGTTCTACAATATTCTCCAAAGTTGATTTATGAGTGGATACCATCAAATTCGTATGAAATTGGGAGATGAATGGAAAACAGCATTTAAAACTAAGTTTGGATTATATGAGTGGTTAGTCATGCCTTTGGGTTAACTAATGCACCTAGTACTTTCATGAGATTAATGAACTAAGTTTTACGTGCTTTCATTGACGATTTGTGGTAGTCTATTTTGATGATATACCGATTTATAGCAAATCTTTGGAAGAACATTTGGAACATTTACGTGTTGTTTTTAATGCTCTACGTGATGCACGCTTGTTTGGTAACCTTGGGAAGTGCACCTTTTGCACCGATCGAGTATCTTTTCTTGGCTATGTTGTTACTCCACAGTGAATTGAAGTTGATAAAGCCAAGATTGAAGCTATTGAGAGTTGGCCGCAGCCCAAAACGGTCACACAAGTGAGGAGTTTCTTGGCCTCGCTGGTTTCTATAGGCGCTTTGTGAGAGATTTCAGCACCATTGTCGCCCTCTCAACGAGCTTACAAAGAAGGATGTGCTTTTGTTTGGGGTACCGACAGAAGAAGCCTTCACGGTATTGAAAGCTAAGTTGACACATGCCCTTTACTCCAACTTCCTGATTTTAATAAGACTTTTGAGCTTGAATGTGATGCTAGTGGAATTGGATTAGAGGTGTGTTATTACAAGATGGCAAACCTATTGCATACTTTTCTAAAAATTGAGGGCCTAGTCTGAATTACTCTACTTATGATAAAGAATTATATGCTCTTGTTCGACTTTAGAAACATGGCAACATTATTTATGGCCCAAAGAATTTGTTATACATTCCGATCATGAATCTTTGAAACATATTAAAAGTCAAGCTAAACTGAATCGTAGACATGCTAAATGGGTTGAATTCATTGAGACTTTCCTTATGTCATTAAACACAAGAAGGGTAAAGAAATGTTATTGCCGACGCATTGTCTCGTCCGCTATACTATGCTTTCACAACTTGACTTCAAAATATTTGGTTTGGAGACCATCAAAGATCAATATGTGCATGATGCTGATTTTAAAGATGTATTGCAGAATTGTAAAGAAGGAAGAACATGGAACAAGTTTGTCGTTAATGATGGATTTGTGTTCCGTACAACAAGCTATGCATTCCAGCTAGCTCCGCTCGCCTTTTGTTGTTGCAGGAGGCGATGGAGGAGGACTAATGGGACACTTTGGCGTGAAGAAGACGGAGGACGATTTGCTACACATTTCTTTTGGCCAAAGATGAGACGGATGTTGAGCGCTTTATTGCTCACTGCACTACATGTCAAAAAGCTAAGTCACGACTCAATCCTCATGGTTTATATATGCCTTGCCCGCACTCTAGTGTTCCTTGGGAGGATATATCGATGGACCTAGAACAAAGAAGGGAGGATAGCATATTTGTTGTCGTGATAGATTCTCAAAATGGCACACTTTATACCATGTCATAAAAGCGATGATGCCGTCAATGTTGCTGATTTGTTCTTTCGTGAAATTATTCGCTTGCATGGTGTGCCAAATACTATTGTTTCAGATCGTGATACTAAATTTCTTAGCCACTTTTGGAGATGTTTATGGGCTAAGTTGGGGACTAAACTGCTTTTTAGTACTACTTGTCACCCTCAAACCGATGGATAAACCAAGTAGTCAATAGAACATTGTCTACTATGCTTAGGGCTGTTCTAAAGAAAATAAGAAAATGTGGGAGGAATGCTTGCCTCATATTGAATTTGCTTATAATCGCTCATTGCATTCTACTACTAAGATGTGCCCTTTGAAGTTGTGTATGGTTTCCTACCTCGCACCTATTGATTTGTCGCTTCTTCCATCTTCGGAGAAGGTTAATTTTGATGCTAAAGAACGTGTTGAATTGATTTTAAAATGCATGAGTTAACTAAGGAAAACATTGAGCGATGAATGCTAAATATAAACTTGCCGGAGATAAGGGTAGAAAACATGTTGTGTTTGCACCGAGATCTTGTTTGGTTACATTTATGTAAGGATAGATTTCCGATTTGCGCAAATCAAAGCTAATGCCACGCGGCTGGGTCCCTTTAAGGTGTTGGAGAAAGTAAATGATAATGCATATAAACTTGAGCTGCCTCGCAGATTTTGGGGTTAGTCCCACTTTTAACATTGCAGATTTGAAGCCATATTTGGTGAGGAAGATGAACTTCCGTCGAGGACTACTTCATTTCAAGAAGGGAGGATGATGAGGACATCAATACCATTGTTACACCCACAGCCCCCGCCGCTATACATACCGGACCAATTACTAGAGCTCACAAGACGCCAACTAAATTACTGTGTACTTTCGCTTGGTAATGATTCTAATGTTCATGAGAATATGATGTCGCTTAAATTGGATACATTTGTTTTGCTTACAAATGAAGGGCCTAGCTTGGAGAAGGATGAACATTGGAGCAAGAACAAGCATGGAGATGATGGCATGCTAAGGGGACAAGAATGGAGTTACAAGTGATGATTTCAGGACTTTGAAGCCACCATAATGAGTGCATGAAGCCTTGGACGAAATATACAAGATGCCACTTCATAAATTTCGTCCAGAGGCTATTCTAGGTGTCACACACCTTATTATTGGGCCAGGCCCATGTAATTTCGAAATACATTAGTATAGGCTATTTTAGAGTCCGATGTGTGGGGAACAAGAGATAGGGTTAGTTTCGACCCTCCACCAAGGGCCACGAAATTCTCCCCTCTTCCTCCATATATACAGCCCTTAGGGCACCGCTTAGACTTTGGATTTTGTTTAGATCAAAAGTTCGCCATAGCTGCAACTTCACAGATTTCGCTTGTGTTCAATGACCGCATAAAGGCGCCACAGTAACCCCACCTTGATCAATAAAGCTTTCATCTTAAATTCGCAATATCCATATTGCAATCTCAGCTTGCTTGTTCTTCGCTTGCTCGCAGGAAATAGACCTCGTGGTCGTTGATCGTGTTCGCGCGGGTCAATAACCTCTGAGTTGGTTTAGCGACATATAGGCGCGACGCCCTCGCACGCCAGTAGTCGGATCGCCAAAGTCGACTTCCACCAAAGAGAAATCCGCCATCTCATCGAAAGACGGACACCTTTGCTCTATCAAGACATATCCTCTCCGTGGGTAGGTCTGCGGAATGTTGTATTAAACAAATTTAATGCTCATAATGGAGACCACCGAGTAGTCGCTATAGCCTTTGTCCTTCCCCGCTCACAGATCGTGAGTTCGGCAGATTCGCCACGGACAGGTCTCTCGTGAACGGAGTCCTCGTGGATAAATAAAAAAGGAAAAGAAAAGAGCGACACACTTGGGAGCCCCCGTGTGGTTGAGCCGCACTGGGCTCTGCCGTGGTCGTGCCCTCTCCCCTATGCCCATGGTATCTCCGCACCGTAATGATGTACGCTGAAGGGCTAGTCTTGCAATCATGCAAGGGCTGGGTTAGCCGATTGCTACGCTGCTCTAACGCGCTGTGGTCTTGATGTATGTTACTCCGGCGCTGTTGCCATGTCCGGCCGCTTAACGGCCGGACTCGAAAATTGCCTTAAGAGGCTGCTCAGATTTCGCCGCGAGAGCATTGCTGTGTTCTCCGCTCGAGGGAGCGCTCAGTGTTTCCGCTGACCGTGATGACTCCACGAGGGCCTCGCATCTTGAGCTTAAGGTATCCATAATGCGGCACCGCATTGAACTTTGCAAACGCGTTCATCCGAAAGCAGAGCGTGATAGCCACCGCAGAACGGGACTATGTCAAGATTAACTCCTCCCTTCGAAATTATCCGGGATCCAAGACCACTTCCAGCAGGATCGAGCTCGCATAATTGGCCTCAACACCGGTATGATGCCTTTGAAGGTCGCTTTTGTAGGTTTAATCCTTGAGGGTCTATGCCCATCTTGGCGACCGATCATGATAAAGCAGGTTCAAAGCCGCCGCCGGCCCATCAGACTCTAGTGAGGTGAAATCCATCGACGATTGGGTCTAAAACCAATGCGACAAATCCGCCATGGAGGATATCGGTGGGTGGTCCTTCGATCGAAAGTGATCGGGCAAGAGGACCATGGATTGAATCATGGGCGACCGCTCCATCGCATAAACGCCCTTGTGCACGCCCGCCCCTCTTGGGTATGTGGGTTGCGATATCATGTTTACCGTCCGCACTTGTGGGGGAAACCTTCGTCCTCTCGTTGTTCGACGGCCGGGTCTCTTCCTCGCCATCACTATGCAAACCCTTGTCATTGTTTTCGCAATTAACTTGCCTACCGCTTGAATACCCAACAATCCTCGCTGTGTGGTTAGTGGCTTTTCGGGGTGCCATGTATCCGCAAGAGTGGTCGAGTATTCGGTCCAAATTGGATGGACCCGAGTAGTTCTTTAAATGGCTTTTTCACGACCGGTTTAGAGCCTCAATCCGCGCTGACCGCCAGATCTCGCAGTTATCGCCGCTAACGCGCGCTTGTTTTGTTACGACGCTGACCGCCATCGCGTCCTTGTTGTCCGGACCGCCGTAATTTTTGCCGAGGTTGTTATCGCGGGCTAGCTAGCTGTCCTCCCCGCATGTAAGCGGTCATGAGTGATGTGAGGGCTGCCACGATTTCGCTTTTCCCGTCCGAGGTGCCGCCAGCCACTCGTCATGATGTTATGTTTGAAGGCTGCGAGGGCCTCTCGCATCCGCATACCGACGATTTGATTTTTCTTTGTTAAGAACCGTGTCCGTAACTGTCTCGCCGATTCGTCTGGCCGCTGAATTATGTGGCTTAAGTCATCGGCGTTCGTGGTCGCATATATGTGCCCTGGAAATTGTCGAGAATGCGGCTTCCGTGTCCTCCCAACACCCAATTGACTCGCCGGCAAGCTGTTAAGCCAATGCCGAGCTGGTCCTTTAAGCTTGAGTGGGAGATACCGATGGTGTGGAGATTGTCACCGCGGGCCATATGGATATGAAGGAGATAATCTTCGGCGCAAACCGCGGGTCTCATAGCCATCGAGGATTTGATGATCCATTACTTCATCCGTGAAGCATAGTGGGTGCGCGCCTATATCGGGTAATATCCCGACGTAGCTCAAGAGAGCTTTGTCGCATTGTTCGCCCCGCCGAGTTGTCAGATCCGTGCGACGATAGTCGCCGTGGATCGTGGGCGCCCACGTGATCCATAGATAGATCTTGATTGTCTTGACTTGTCCTCCAAGACGCCTCGCAAGTCCGCGCGATTCCCCGCGGCTTCGCTGCTGAGCGTGTGCCGGGTACGGTTCGTGGAGGGCCTAGATGCCTCTCTGCCGCGCCACGAGGTGGTCGGTCCGCCAGACAGCGCTGGTGATGAAGGTTTGTATGCTTCCTCCTCTAGTCGGGGAGCAACTTGCTTTTTGGGTAGCTTTTGAGGGCGCTCGAAGTTCATACTTTTCGCCGCGAGGACCTCGGTCCATCCGTCGCCAGCAGGTCTTGATCACCGGGTTGTTGCTGCTTTTTCTTTAGGCTGTTCGCCATGGCCATTAGCTTGCATTTAAAACGCCTTGTTTGACGGGATCCTGCACGACAAATTGGCCATCGCTGAGGCTTGCCTCGCTCCTGAGGGGAGGCATGTAATTATCATCCTCTATCTCCTCGCTCCCGCCGCCTCTCTCGAGGGCTGGCTTCTCCGCCCTCCCGTGCTGAATCTTGCCGGAGGGGTTGTCTTCGCACTCTCGGGTGTTGTTATCTCCAAAGGCCGGAATCTCCATTCTTCGTGGCGAGATTTAGAGCGGCGCCACGACGCCGACGCTGGGCTGTTTCTTAGAGGAATCTGCCTCCGTTGTTTTTTTCGCCGCCCCATCCTTTGGGATGTCCACCATGTATATGTCGATGACGAGGTGGTCTTCCAAAGGCCCCGTAGGCGCTGGTTCTGGTCGCTCTCCGCATCGCCGCCCATACCGCCGATGTCTTCGTAGTCGTAGTTCAGCATGTCGGCTAGATCATCGACAAGGGCTACAAAGTAGGTGGTGGGTCGGCTTTGAATTTCTTCATCGTCCGCATCCCAACCATCTTGACCGCAGTCCGCCAGGCTCTCCGATAACTAGAGATACTTTAGCTAATTCAGATGTCGCCAAAGGGTGAGTGCCGAAGATGTCCGCAGCGGTGAACACTATGATCGGCGCCCAATCGAATTTGATTGGCAGGGCGCAGGAGGTTCGAATCCGCAAGGAGTCCGCACCTCGTGAGTCACGAGCTTTGCAAGGACAAGGTCGTTGTTCGCCCATCGCCAGAAGTTGCAGCCCCGAGGCGTGTCCAGCCACCTGCCCTCGATTCAGCTGTCGGCTCCGAACTATGGGTCGAGCGACTCGTAGCGGCCTCCTGTGGTACCGTCCGCGGCAGAGCTAAATTATGCCCATCGTGATAAAGCAGCAAGGCCGCTCGCTCGAATCCGTCAAGATCAAGTCTCCGCGATGTCAGCCATGAAGTTTAGGCTTCCAAATCGACCTGATGGCCAGGGGCGAGCTGATCCGCTTCCAGATGGCTGCTTAATTAGCCCACAGTGCAAAGCCGCCAACACAAAGATCTGTCCGGGAGAAAAGTCTCACCGACTGCGTTGTTGTTGATTGAAGAAGCCATCAAGTTTATCGGTGACGCATACGCAGGAACTCTCAATGAAAGCACCAATGTCGGTGTCAAACCGCGGATCTCGGTAGGGGGTCCCTAACTATGCGTTTAGGCGGATGGTATGATGAGGACATCAATACCATTGTTACACCCACAGCCCCCGCCGCTATACATACCGGACCAATTACTAGAGCTCACAAGACGCCAACTAAATTACTGTGTACTTTCGCTTTTGGTAATGATTCTAATGTTCATGAGAATATGATGTCGCTTAAATTGGATACATTTGTTTTGCTTACAAATGAAGGGCCTAGCTTGGAGAAGGATGAACATTGGAGCAAGAACAAGCATGGAGATGATGGCATGCAAGGGGGACAAGAATGGAGTTACAAGTGAAGATTTCTGTGACTTTGAAGCCACCATAATGAGTGCATGAAGCCTTGGACGAAATATACAAGATGCCACTTCATAAATTTCGTCCCAGAGGCTATTCTAGGTGCTGGGTCACCTTATTATTGGGCCAGCCCATGTAATTTCGAAATACATTAGTATAGGCTATTTTAGAGTCCGTATGTGGGGAAACAAAAGGTAGGGTTAGTTTCGACCCTCCACCAAGGGCCACGAAATTCTCCCCTCTTCCTCCATATATACAGCCATTAGGGCACCGCTTAGACTTTGGGTTTTGTTTAGATCAAAAGTTCGCCATAGCTGCAACTTCGCTGCATTTCGCTTGTGTTCAACGACTGCATAAAGGCGCCACAGTAACCCCACCTTGATCAATAAAGCTTTCATCTTATATTCGCAATATCCAGATTGCAATCTCGCTTGCTTGTTCTTCGCTTGCTCGCAGGAAATAGACCTCGTGGTCGTTGATCGTGTTCGGCGGGTCAATAACCTCTCTGAGTTGGTTTAGCGACATATATGCGCGACGCCCTCGCACGTCAGTAGTCGGATCGCCAAAGTCGACTTCCACCAAAGCGAAATCCACCATCTCATCGAAAGACGGGCACCTCTGCCTCTATCAAGTGGTATCGATTTCCGTGTTGCTCGTGAGATTTTACAGTTTTTCGTAGTTTAGATCGAGTCTGTTCTTCATACCTATAGTCCACTTAAAAAGCCAAAAAAATTAGGGCTAGTTCATCCCATCCGAACCAATCTGAGCCTTTGCATAATCTTTTCTCAGATTTGCTTTGTTGAATTTGCGTTGCATCGCCGTGTCAAGTTGCTGGTCTTAGCGCCTAGTCTTTTAGAGTTTCGAAGTTCTGCTCACAAAGTTGTCACGCTGCACGCCATATACCACCACCACATATTCACCGCCAATCCAATCCATATACGCCACCACATATCCACCGCCATCACGCCCATCCGAGTCCACCCGCAACATATATCCGCCACCATCCGAAGTTCCACCAGATTCATCTCCGCCACCACCCTAGTCCGAGTCCAAGAATTGTTGCATTGTTCTCGATTTCAGATCACGCGACATCCGAGTCGTGATAAAGAGAGGACTCCCCAACTTCCAAGCCATCCGCAGAAGAAAAATAGTTCCAGCTTAAAAAAAAAAATTCGAAAATTCTGGCTAGGCAGTTTTTAGACCATTTGTAGACTTTTCCAAAAAAATTTGTTATGAGCAAAAAAAACGAAAAAAGTGCAAAAAAAAGAAAAAAGAGAAAAAATTCAGAGTGTGCTCCTCCCTTGTTTACGCAGCAGCGCCCGTGATTTTGTTAGTGTTCTAGGCTCGCCTCTAGCACGGTTCAGCCTAGGACCAAAGACAAGACTCGCTGCTGAGCGCTTTCTTCAACTTTGCATCTCTCGAATTGATTATTGTCGACCTTTTTTGCTACCATATTATAAGCCTTCCCAGCTCCACATACATCTACGCTGTATGCTTGATTCTCCCCGTAATCGATATATCCAAGCTTTGAGAGTTTTGACTACAACGGTTGCCGATCACCACCGCCGCCGGGTAAGAACCGTAAGAATTTGAGATTTGCTTCACGGATTTGTGACTGCCCATTACCCACCACACCACCACCACCACTTCCTAGTAGTCTCAGAGGATCATATTCTTGTGTGTTTCTATTGCTGCTAACCATGGCAGGAACACAGCCGATGAGATCGATTGGGAGAACCCGACAAACAAACAGCTACATGATAAGTTTCAAAGAATGATGATTGGACAGTGCAAGATGTGGTAAACAGATTTGACGAGGCCATGGAGAAGATAGATGGCGTTGAGAAGACGCTTGAAACAAAGCTTGATAGCATGTTTGATGAATTGCTCGCTGCTTTCCACAACCACCGCCGGCTGCACCTATCGCACCTCTCGAACGACAACAACTACGCCCCTTCCGAATCAGATGGACGAGCTCAGTGGTTCCTATTGAGCCAGACAAAATTCTGGTGCCATTGCCATCGCTGTTGGTGCTTCTTTGGCTCCTCGCCCCGCCGCCGCCGGTACCGACGAGGATGATTATGTGGAAGATTACGAGGATGAGGTTGATCAACATCGTAACCACGCGCAACCACCAGCACCACAACCACCAGGTTGTCCACATGCAAATAATGGCAATGTTAGGGCTCCCTCAGTACGAGATCATGACCATCTCCCTAAACTGAAATTGAATATTCCACCATTTGAGGGTAGATATGTTCCCGATATATATCTTACTTGGGAGTTAGAAACTGAACAACGATTTACATGTTTACAATATCCCGAGGAGAGACGGTTCCTCGCTGCTGCTTGTGCTTTCACTAGCTTTGCATGTGTTTGGTGGTCTCAACATTGTAGATTATATCCTGCTCCAGCTACTTGGGCTGCTTTGAAAACTGCTATGCGTGCATCTGGTTCCACCATATTATCAACGTGAATTACTTCAAAAATTGCAGCGCTTAAGACAAGGAAAAATTCAGAGAAGAATATTATCGTGAATTACAAACCGCTTGATTAGATGTGGTATTGTTGAGGAGAATGAAGCTATGCTTGCACGCTTTTCGGGTGGATTAAATAGAGAGATTCGCACCATTCTAGATTATAAGGATTATAATAATATCACTCGCTTATTCCATCTTGCTTGTAAAGCTGAACGTGAAGTGCAGGATCGACGTGCATTGGTGCGCACTAACTTTTCTCGCAGTCGACCTTCATCATGGACACCACGCGCATCATCTACTTCCACCGCACCATCACCTCCTTCAAAGCCACCTCCAACCGTGATACAAGAAAGCAGGCACAACCACCACTATCCGCCAAGAGCACACCGCCGGCCTGCAGAGTTCTTCTTCCATGGCGCCAACAGGCACACAAGTGATATTATTTGTCGTCAGAAGGGAAGAGGACATTTTATGAGAGAATGCAAATCTCAGCGCAGTGATGGTTGCTACCGAGGATGGTGGGTATGAGTCCGCTAGTGACTATGATGAGGAGACTTTGGCTCTTATTACACATGAGGAACATGGTGGAGATGATTCTGATTATGAGACACAATACATGGCTGTCAAGATGCCGACAGTATGAATGTTTAGTTGCTCAACGTGTTTTGAGTGTGCAGGTTACACAAGTCGAGCAAAATCAGAGGCATAATTTGTTCCATACAAAGGAGTTGTGAAGGAACGCTCTATTCAAGGCCATCATAGATGGAGGGAGCTGCAACAACTTGGCTAGCATGGAGATGGTGGAGAAGCTATCTCACCACAAGACCACATCCACATCCTTACTACATCCAATGGTTCAACAACAGCGCAAGCTTAAGGTAACACGCATCGCTCGTGTGCATTTTAGTATCTCTACATATGCTGATTATGTTGATTGTGATGTGGTACCTATGCAAGCATGTTCCTTATTACTTGGTCGACTATGGCAATTTGATAAAAATTCTGTACACCATGGTAGAAACAATCAAGATACTCTTGTTCATAAGGATGAAAATATTACTTTGCTTCCTATGACTCTCGAGTCCATTTTGAAAGATGATATTAATAGAGCTAATAAAGCAAAACAGAGAAAAATAAGAGTGAAAATCAGATTGTGGCAAAAGAATTTGAGCAACATATGAAGCCTAATAGTAAACCATCTAGTGTTGCTTCTGAAATTAAATTGAAAAGTGCATGTTTACTTGCCACTAAATCTGATATTGATGAGCTAGATTTTAGCAAATCTGTTTGCTATGCTTTTGTGTGCAAAGAGGCATTATTTTCATTCGAGGACGGCCTTCCTTTTTGCCGCCGCTGTCACTAACATTTTGCAGAGTTCACGACGCCTTTCCATTAGACGTGCCACCGGATTACCGCCTATTCGAGGGATTGAGCATCAGATTGACTTAATTCCCGGTGCTTCACTACCAAACCGTGCGCCATACCGTACCAATCCAGAGGAGACGAAGGAGATTATGCGTCAAGTACAAGAGCTTCTCGACAAAGGTTATATACGTGAATCCCTTAGTCCTTGTGCTGTTCCTATTATTCTAGTGCCGAAAAAGGATGGTACATCGCGATGTGTGTTGATTGTAGAGGCATTAATAATATTACTATTCGTTATCGCCATCCTATTCCTAGGCTAGATGATATGCTTGATGAATTGAGTGGCTCTACAATATTCTCCAAAGTTGATTTATGAGTGGATACCATCAAATTCGTATGAAATTGGGGGATGAATGGAAAACAGCATTTAAAACTAAGTTTGGATTATATGAGTGGTTAGTCATGCCTTTGGGTTAACTAATGCACCTAGTACTTTCATGAGATTAATGAACGAAGTTTTACGTGCTTTCATTGACGATTTGTGGTAGTTTACTTTGATGACATATTGATTTATAGCAGATCTTTGGAGGAACATTTGGAACATTTACGTGTTGTTTTTATTGCTCTCACGTGATGCACGCTTGTTTGGTAACCTTGGGAAGTGCACCTTTGCAATCGATCGAGTGTCTTTTCTTGGCTATGTTGTTACTCCACAGGAATTGAAGTTGATAAAGCCAAGATTGAAGCTATTGAGAGTTGGCCGCAGCCCAAAACGGTCACACAAGTGAGGAGTTTTCTTGGCCTCGCTGGATTCTATAGGCGCTTTGAGAGATTTCAGCACCATTGCTGCACCTCTCAATGAGCTTACAAAGAAGGATGTGCCTTTTGTTTGGGGTACCGCATGTGAAGAAGCCTTCACGGTATTGAAAGATAAGTTGACACATGCCCTTTACTCCAACTTCCTGATTTTAATAAGACTTTTGAGCTTGAATGTGATGCTAGTGGAATTGGATTAGAGGTGTGTTATTACAAGATGGCAAACCTGTTGCATACTTTTCTCTAAAAATTGAGGGCCTAGTCTGAATTATTCTACTTATGATAAAGAATTATATGCTCTTGTTCGACTTTAGAAACATGGCAACATTATTTATGGCCCAAAGAATTTGTTATACATTCGATCATGAATCTTTGAAACATATTAAAAGTCAAGCTAAACTGAATCGTAGACATGCTAAATGGGTTGAATTCATTGAGACTTTCCTTATGTCATTAAACACAAGAAGGGTAAAGAAAATGTTATTGTCGATGCATTGTCTCGTCCGCTATACTATGCTTTCTCAACTTGACTTCAAAATATTTGGTTTGGAGACCATCAAAGATCAATATGTGCATGATGCTGATTTTAAAGATGTATTGCGAATTGTAAAGAAGGAAGAACATGGAACAAGTTTGTCGTTAATGATGGATTTGTGTTCCGTGCTAACAAGCTATGCATTCCAGCTAGCTCCGCTCGCCTTTTGTTGTTGCAGGAGGCGATGGAGGAGGACTAATGGGACACTTTGGCGTGAAGAAGACGGAGGACGATTTGCTACACATTTCTTTTGGCCAAAGATGAGACGGATGTTGAGCGCTTTATTGCTCACTGCACTACATGTCAAAAAGCTAAGTCACGACTCAATCCTCATGGTTTATATATGCCTTTGCTCGCACTCTAGTGTTCCTTGGGAGGATATATCGATGGACTTTGTTTTAGGTTTACCTAGAACAAAGAAGGGAGGGATAGCATATCTGTTGTCGTGATAGATTCTCAAAATGGCACACTTTATACCATGTCATAAAAGCGATGATGTCATTAATGTTGCTGATTTGTTCTTTCGTGAAATTATTCGCTTGCATGGTGTGCCAAATACTATTGTTTCAGATCGTGATACTAAATTTCTTAGCCACTTTTGGAGATGTTTATGGGCTAAGTTGGGGACTAAACTGCTTTTAGTACTACTTGTCACCCCCAAACCGATGGATAAACCAAGTAGTCAATAGAACATTGTCTACTATGCTTAGGGCTGTTCTAAAGAAAAATAATAAAATGTGGGAGGAATGCTTGCCTCATATTGAATTTGCTTATAATCGCTCATTGCATTCTACTACTAAGATGTGCCCTTTGAAGTTGTGTATGGTTTCCACCGTGCACCTATTGATTTGTCGCCTCTTCCATCTTCGGAGAAGGTTAATTTTGATGCTAAAGAACGTGCTGAATTGATTTTAAAATGCATGAGTTAACTAAGGAAAACATTGAGCGATGAATGCTAAATATAAACTTGCTCGGAGATAAGGGTAGAAAACATGTTGTGTTTGCACCGAGATCTTGTTTGGTTACATTTATGTAAGGATAGATTTCCGATTTGCGCAAATCAAAGCTAATGCCACGTGTTGCTGGTCCCTTTAAGGTGTTGGAGAAAGTAAATGATAATGCATATAAACTTGAGCTGCTCGCAGATTTTGGGGTTAGTCCCACTTTTAACATTGCAGATTTGAAGCCATATTTGGTGAGGAAGATGAACTTCCGTCGAGGACGACTTCATTTCAAGAAGGGAGGATGATGAGGACATCAATACCATTGTTACACCCACAGCCCCTGCCGCTATACATACCGGACCAATTACTAGAGCTCACAAGACGCCAACTAAATTACTGTGTACTTTCGCTTGGTAATGATTCTAATGTTCATGAGAATATGATGTCGCTTAAATTGGATACATTTGTTTTGCTTACAAATGAAGGGCCTAGCTTGGAGAAGGATGAACATTGGAGCAAGAACAAGCATGGAGATGATGGCATGCTAAGGGGACAAGAATGGAGTTACAAGTGAAGATTTCAGACTTTGAAGCCACCATAATGAGTGCATGAAGCCTTGGACGAAATATACAAGATGCCACTTCATAAATTTCGTCCAGAGGCTATTCTAGGTGCTACATCACCTTATTATTGGGCCAGCCCATGTAATTTCGAAATACATTAGTATAGGCTATTTTTAGAGTCCGTGTGTGGGAAACAAAGGTAGGGTTAGTTTCGACCCTCCACCAAGGGCCACGAAATTCTCCCCTCTTCCTCCATATATACAGCCTTTAGGGCACCGCTTAGACTTTGGGTTTTGTTTAGATCAAAAGTTCGCCATAGCTGCAACTTCACAGATTTCGCTTGTGTTCAACGACTGCATAAAGGCGCCACGTAACCCCACCTTGATCAATAAAGCTTTCATCTTATATTCGCAATATCCAGATTGCAATCTCAGCTTGCTTGTTCTTCGCTTGCTCGCAGGAAATAGACCTCGTGGTCGTTGATCGTGTTCCGCGTGGTCAATAACCTCTCGAGTTGGTTTAGCGACATATATGCGCTGACGCCCTCGCGACGCCAGAGTCGGATCGTCAAAGTCGACTTCCACCAAAGCAAAATCCACCATCTCATCGAAAGACGGGACACCTCTGCCTCTATCATGGTAACAGGAGACAAGGGACACGATGTTTTTACCCAGGTTCGGGCCCTCTCGATGGAGGTAAAACCCTACTCCTTCTTGATTGATATTGATGATATGGGTAGTACAAGAGTGGATCTACCACGAGATCAAGGAGGCTAAACCCTAGAAGCTAGCCTATGGTATGATTGTTGTAATGGTTGTTCGTCCTATGGATTAAAACCTCCGGCTTATATAGACACCGGAGAGGGCTAGGGTTACACAGTCGGTTACAAAGGTAGGAGATCTACATATCCAGACGCCAAGCTTGCCTTCCACGCCAAGGAAAGTCCCATCCCATTACAGTGACTAAGTCTTCAATCTTGTATTCATAGTATTGAGTCGGCCGATGATGATAGTCCGCTATCCGACACCCCCAGTCCAGACTCCTCACTTGGTTGACGAGATGTTGGAGGAGTTGTTGAAGCTTGATTGTTGGAGAAGCCAGACGCCTTGGATGAGTACTTGGCGATTTGAAGTCATCTTGCACTTGACGCTCCGCCTTGGTCGCTGATGCACTAGCTCGATGAGGTTGGAGTAGGGTTGGAAGTCGGCGATTTCTTGATGGGATGATTGAGTCCATTCAAGAATAGTGCCATTGTTTGCTCATCATCTTCCTTGACATTGGCTCGAATCATGGCTATGTCCATTTCCTTGTAGTATTCTTCAACACTCTTTGTTCCTTGCTTGAGGAGTTGTAGCTTCTTGAAGAGATCACGGTTGTAGTAGGTGGGCACAAATCGTGCTCGCATGACATCCTTCATTTGAGCCCAAGTGGTGATTGAGGGTCACCTCCCGCTTCTCGGCGCCAAGGGCTTGTTCCCACCATATGAGCACATAGTCTTGGAACTCAAGGGATGCCATTACATCTTCTTCTTCCTCATAGTTGTGCAAACGAAAGATTTTGTCGACCTTCAATGCCCATGAGAGGTACTCTTCCGGATCATTGCTTCCATTGAACTTGGGCATTGTGAATTTGTGTTTCCCATAGCGTTGTTCTTCATTTTGATAGCGGTTATGTATCGCTTCTTGCGTTGGAAAATCCTCAAATGCTTGTTCCTCATGATGTCGCTCTCGGCGTGGAGGAGGGTCTTGAAGCACGTGTTCTACTTGATGTCGCTCTTGTTGCGCTTTGAGGTTGAGGTGGAGCTTGACGAGCTTGTGGAGGAGCTTGAGAATCTTGACGGTGCACACGTGGTTGATAGTTCCTCTCTTGTATTTCTTCTCGAAGGGCTTCCTCTTGATTGCGCCGTTCTAGATTGCGGTTGGCAATGGCTCGACTTGATTCTTGAAGGGCACGTTCCGCCTCAATAGCTTGTGCTTCGTTGTTGTTGTTGAAGACGCTGGGCCTCGGGTCTTGTTCCTCTTGGTGTAGACGCCGCCGTTTCTTCTTCTTGACGATTTAAGACGTTGTCGTTTTGAGCTTGA
>JAHHZJ010000612.1:0-45540 GCA_021437245.1 Aegilops speltoides | reverse complement strand
AGAAAACAAGTGGATCTTCAAGAAGAAGACCGACGACGGTAATATTATCATCTATAAAGCTCGACTTATGCATAAAGGTTTCGGCAAGTTCAAGGGATTGACTACGATGAGACCTTCTCACCCGTGGCGATGCTTAAGTCCGTCCGAATCATGTTAGCAATTGCGCATTTTATGATTATGAAATTTGGCAAATGGATGTAAAGCGCATTCTGAATGGATTTACGGAAGAAGAGTTGTATATGATGCAACGAGAAGGTTTTATTGATCCAAAGGGAGCTAACAAAGTGTGCAAGCTCCAAATGATCCATCTATGGACTGGTGCAAGCATCTCGGAGTTGGAATAAGCGCTTTGATAGTGTGATCAAAGCATTTGGGTTTGTCTGAGACTTTTGGAGAAGCTTTGTATTTACAAGAAAGTGAGTGGGAGCTCTTTAGCATTTACGATATTATATGTAGATGACATATTGCTGATCGGAAATGATATAGAATTCTGGATAGCATAAAGGGATACTTGAATAAGAGTTTTTCAATGAAAGACCTCGGTGAAGCTGCTTACATATTGGGCATTAAGATCTATAGAGATAGATCAAGGCGCTTGATTGGACTTTCACAAAGCACATACCTTGACAAAATTTTGAAGAAGTTCAAAATGGATCAAGCAAAGAAAGGGTTCTTGCACGTGTTACAAGGTGTGAAGTTGAGTAAGACTCAATGCCCGACCACCGCGAGAAGATAGAGAAAATGAAAGATGTTCCTATGCTTCACCATAGGCTCTATCATGTATGCAATCTTGTGTACCAGACCGATGTATGCCTTGCTATAAGCCTAGCAGGAGGTACCAAAGTAATCCAGAGTGGATCATTTGGACAGCGGTCAAGAACATCTGAAATACGAAAAGGACTAAGGATATGTTTCTCGTATATGGAGGTGACAAAGAGCTCATCGTGGCAGTTACGTTGATGCAAGCTTTGACACCGATCCGACGATTCTAAATCGCAGACGGATCGTATTTACACTAAGCGGAGGAGCTGTCGGTTGGTGCAGTTCTAAACAAAGCGTCGTGGCGGGATCTACATGTGAGCGGAGTACATAGCAGCCGGGCAGCTAATGAAGGAGTGCGGATGAAGGAGTTCATATCCGATCTAGGTGTCATACCTAGTGCATCGGGTCCAATGAAAATCTTTTGTGACAATCTTGGAGCAATTGCCTTAGCAAAGGAATCCAGATTTCACAAGAGGACCAAGCACATCAAGAGGCGCTTCAATTCCATCCGGGACTTAGTCCGTGGGAGACATAGAGATTTGCAAGATACATACGGATCTGAATGTTGCGGACCGTTGACTAAGCCTCTTCCACGAGCAAAACATGATCAACACCAAGACTCCATGGGTGTGAGAATCATTACTATGTAATCTAGATTATTGACTCTAGTGCAAGTGGGAGATGAAGGAAATATGCCCTAGAGGCAATAATAAAGTTATTATTTATTTCCTTATTTCATGATAAATGTTTGTCATTCATGCTAGAATTGTATTAACGGAAACATGATACATGTGTGAATGCATAGACAAAACAATATGTCACTAGTATGCCTCTACTAGACTAGCTTGTTAATCAAAGATGGTTATGTTTCCTGACCATGAACAAAGAGTTGTTATTTGATTAACAAGGTCACATCATTAGTAGAATGATCGATTGACATGACCCATTCCATTAGCTTAGCACACGATCGTTTAGTATGTTGCTCTGCTTTTATCCATGACATATACATGTTCCTGTAACTATGAGATTATGCAACTCCGTTTACGGAGGAACACTTTGGTACTACCAAGCGTCACAACGAATCGGGTGATTATAAAGGAGTACTACAGTGTCTCCAAAGGCGGATGTTGGGTTGGCGTATTTGAGATTAGGTTTTGTCACTCCGATTGTCGGAGAGGTATCTCTGGGCCCTCTCGGTAATACACATCATGAAGCCTTGCAAGCACTACAACTAATGAGTTAGTTGTGAGATGATGTATTACTGAGCGAGTAAAGAGACTTGCGGTAGCGAGATTGAACTAGGTATTGGATACCGACGATCGAATCTCGGGCAAGTAACATACCGATGACAAAGGAACAACGTATGTTGTTATGCGGTCGACCGACAAAGATCTTCGTAGAATATGTAGGAACCAATATGGGCATCCAGGTCCGCTATTGGTTATTGACCGAGAATAGTTCTAGGTCATGTCTACATTGTTCTCGAACCGTAGGGTCCATGCACGCTTAAGGTTTCGATGGCGGTTATTATGAGTTTATGTATTTTGATGTACCGAAGAAGTTGAGTCCCATATGATCACGGACATGACGAGGAGTCTCGAAATGGTCGAGACATAAAGATTGATATATTGGAAGCCTATGTTTGGAGTTGGAATGGTTCGGGTGAAAACAGAATTTACCGAGTCAAGGAGGTTACGGAACCCCGGGGTAAATGGGCCTCGATGGGCCTCGAGGGAGAAGAGGAAGGGCCGGCCGGGGTGGCCTTGCGCCCCCCCCCCAGTCCGAATAGGACAAGGAGGCGCCCCCTTCCTCTTCCCTCCCCCAATCCTATTCCAACTAGGAAGGGAGTCCTACTCCGGTGGGAGTAGGACTCCTCCCAGCGCCTCCTCTAGGCCGGCCGGCCTCCCCTCCCTCCTTTATATCTGGGGCAGGGGCACCCTAGAACACACAAGTTTGATCTGCGGATCGTTCCTTAGCCGTGTGCGGTGCCCCTCCACCATATTCCACCTCGGTCATACTGTCATGAAGCTTAGGCGAAGCCTGCTACGGTGAAACATCAAGATCGTCCCACGCCGTCGTCTTGTGGAACTCTCCCTCGACACTCGGCTGGATCGAGTCTGAGGGCGTCATCGAGCTGTCGTGTGTCAAGAACTCGGGGGCGCCGGAGTAACGGCGTCGGGATCGGTCGGATCGCGAGGAGAACGTACGACTACTTCCTCTACGTTGTGATCGCTTCCGCTTCGGGTCTACAAGGGTATGTAGACAACACTCTAGCCTCTCATTGCTATGCATCACCATGATCTTGCGTGTGCGTAGGAATTTTTTTTGAAATTACTACGTTCCCCAACAGGTGGCGGCGGGGTGCGGTGGACGAGACGGTCGTAGGAGCGGCGCCGGCAAGGTGGACGACGGCGGGGATGAAGTGAGAGGACGGGATGCAAGGATCCCGATCCGAAGCTGTGGATGAGAGAGGTCGATCTCTTGTAATGGACAGCGGCGTCGGGGTATCAGCTCCGGCATGGTGGAGGAGGACGGCGGTGGATAGGGTGGCGGACGGCGGCGGATGGAGGAGGCTGGGGTGGAGAGGGTGTTTTGGCGCCCATAGAGTACGAATGGGGAAAAGGGAGGTAGAGAGGAAGGGGTAAACCATGTATTCAGGGCACGCTTGTCTCAAATGCAAGGAAATTTACAAACTTAGCCCCCGTTTCGAATTTCCTACATCACAACAATATTAGTTGGTTGGGGATAGGATGGTAATCTCGCATACACCAAATATTTGCCGACGAGAGTTTGTTTTTGGTGCCCACCGTGTATGAATATGAATCGGGGAGGGAGTCAATTTCGGCCGAGGACACACTGTGTTTTGGCGCCCACCGTGTATGAATCCGAGTGAGAGGCGGTTACGTCACGTTTGGGTGAAATTACAAACCTACCCCCATCGAAACCTATAGAAATCCAGCAGATAGACTTTGCGTGGCAGGGATAGGCAGTAGTAATTTCCATCTCGCAGATTTTGGTTTCGGGCGGTTACTGCAACTTTCCCCGCTTCGTTCAAATTTTGCAGAGTGCACGTTTACCGTACCAACTCAATTCGAATCCCGTTTGTATTCTATTTTTTTTGGGCAGGATCCATTTTCAATTGGAATTAAATTCTATATACATCATTTTTTATATATACTTTCAAAAGCACAACAAAGAATTCTGCTCCTTTATATGTATAATATGATTTACAAATACAATGATCTCAAAATTTTAAGGTTGAATTCAAAAAAATTAACCAAATTATGTTCTACTAAAATGTATGATCAGTAATATCTACATATTAAATAACATAGATGCGCGTGAATTCATATGAGTATGCATGTTTGATAGATCAATTTTGGTTCGAGTATGCATTACATGTATCATCATCTCGAATTCAAATATTTGAATCCCTTTTATGTTCACTCCTTTCACGCCCATCTCTCTCGCATGCATGCTCCTTCATGTAGCTATCACTCTCTTTTCTCCAGCTCACCTGCACGCTCACTTCATGTTTCTCCTATCCTCGCAAACATGGTCTCTCGACGTCTCCCTTGAGAAGTGTCACACTCTCCCTATCATTATACATTACACGGTTTTCATTATATCTCACGTCTCTACTGCTCTCTGGTATCACTCGGTGCCTAAGCTTTCTTTTTCACCGGCACACACACAGTCTCCACTCATCTTTCACTTTGTCTTTCTCTCTATGGGATTCTCTCACACACCCTATATGTCTCTAGATATGATTCATACCACTAAAATTACTCTCTCTCTCTCTCTCTCTCTCTCTCTCTCTCTCTCTGTAACGCCCCGGATGTAGCTTTCCATATTCATAACTCCAACTCCTTCCTTTTCCGGAGATGCGAGATATTATTTTCTCCGTGGTTGGGTTTTGTCTTTCGTTTTGCATTTTGTTCATGTCATGCATTTCATCATCGCATCATTCGCATTGCATCGGCATCGTTTTCATAAAACTTGCATTCGCTCGTAGTTGTCGCTTCTTCCTTGTCCCTGTTGACCCCTCTCAGATTAACCGGACCGCTCTCTTCTCTCTCTTTTCTGAGCCCATCAAAACCCTTTGTCTCCATGGCGTTTCGTCAAACCCCTCTTGCGTGCGTCCGAAAACTCCCCTGAACCCGACCCGGACTGTCGTCACCGTTGGGTCCGGATCTTCCCCTAACGTCTACAAAATATCTCTGTTTTCTTAATTGATTTCCGTAACCTATTTATTCTCGACCATTCAATTTTGATCGAAGGGTTCTTTTTGCCCTAAGCTAGTCCACCTAGCTATTTAAACAGCCTAACCCTAGCCCCTAGCTGTCCCATCCACCCATTCCGCCCGCCGCCACCGCTTGGTCGCTCCCCTCGGGATTCCCCCTCGATCCAGATCCACCAACCATGCCGCGCCCCAATCCATCCATCCCATCCTGCCTCCGACCATCTTCCTCTATTTCAACGCCTCCCTCTGCAGCACTAGGCCACGACCGCGCCTCCTCCTCCCTCCGTTCGGCCTTAGCCACAGGAGCCACCCGTCACGGCGCCCGCCTTCTCCTATCATGCCCGTCGCCCGCCGCGGCGCCCTGCGTCACCCCCTGCCCCGCGCTGCACCTCTTCCTCTGCGCCGCAGCCTCGTCAGCGCCGGATCCATCTCCCATGACTGCGTCGCCGGCCTCCCAGCACCGCATCGAGCGCGCGACCCCGCGTCCCCTGCCTCGCTCCAGCAGGCCGTGCCCCTCACCTCTGCGCTTCTCCTTCCTTCCTTCGTCTCCTCTTCCTCCTGTTTCCTCCTCTTCAGTCCCCGTCGCTCAGCTCCCATCCTCTGCCTCTTATCGCAGGAATCGGACGCAGCCAGCAGGTCAGCAGCGTCGCGCCCGCCTGCTCCTTCGTGCTGCTGTCGGGACCTCGCCTCGTCTCCAACCACCACCTCCTGCCGTCGCCCAGGACCCCGCCGCCCTGGCCTCGGACCCGGCCGGTTCCCGCGGTCCCTCGCTCCGCCAAGTCCCTCTGCATGCTCCCTGCTTTGCGCCGCTGCCTTCCATGCGTCTAGAGGAGGACGAACGCCTCTGCAGTGCCATGGCCTCCTCTGCTTCTTCTTCGTTGACCGCGCCTCCCTCTTCCATCGGATCCATGGCCCAAGGACCGGATCCGCCTCAAGCTTCGCCGCAGCTCCTCCCGTCGTTCTTGCGCTGCTTCCGGGACCAATCGAAGCCCTGCCGTCGCCCGCCAAGTCTCTGTCGCCGCTCTCTTCTTCCCTGCCGAGCATGGCTCGATCCGGTCGGCAGCGTTATTGCGCCCATGTGTCGCAGCCGGGTGGCCTCGAGGCGCCAAGTCCCGAAGAGCCCGCAAGGCCCAGCCCGCCTGCCCGGCCTCCTCTTCCTCAAGCGGGCCTTGGCCCATGGTGAAAAACCCCACCCCTCCTCGAGCACTCTTTGGGTCGGACAGCCAATTCGACCGCTTACATTTTTTCAGTCCTGCGATTTGTCTAATTATCCGATGATTTCTTGTTTCTGAGAAAAACCCTCATGATCATGCATCTAATAACTCATTAACCATGCATTGGATTAAAACAAATTATATATGTAAAATGATTAGAATTTTGTGTAGGTTAATAATATGCCACTTTCATCCAAGTTTAACATGTTTAAAATGTTGTTTACATTAATTTGCTCCTATGCCATGTTAAAATGATTTAATTCATAACTCAATAACCGTAGCTCGGTTTTAAATGTTCTTTATATGTAAATGGGGTGGAAAAATGCCTAGATTAACATGGTCCACTTTATTTTCCTGTTTAACAACTTTAAAATATGTTTTAGGGCAGAACAGTAGCAAATTCATAAATTGCATATGAGGATTTTCCGGAAATGTTGTTTGTTGTTCCGGCCTCATTTAAGCTTGCCTAAATAGTTAGTTTAATTATGCTTCACCCCTTGCCATGTTTAACAACATTTAATATTGATGAGTAGCATAACCGAGAGAGAACTAAATAATTGATGTGGTGTTTTGTCAATATGCAACTCGTTGCATATTGAGCTCCACTTAACTTGTAGTATTATTTGTTGCACTTTGCCATGACATGCTTCATTAAACCGGACATGCATCATACTTGATTGTGCATCATGCCATGCTTATGTGATGGTTGTTTACCATGTTGTTTGTTTCTTTCCGGTGTTGCTTCTTAGTTCCGGTAATGTTGCGATTGTGAGGATTCGTTCGACTACGGTCGCTTGTCTTCTTCATGGACTCGTTCTTCTTCCTAGTGGGATTTCAGGCAAGATGACCGCTACCCTGGATCTCACTACTATCATTGCTATGCTAGTTGCTTCGTTCTATCGCTTTGCCCCGCTACCTATCTCTTGTTGATCAAGCCTCCCAAATTGCCATGAACCTCTAACCTTTGACACCTTTCCTATGCAAACCGTTGTTTGGCTATGTTACCGCTTTTGCTCAGCCCCTCTTATAGCGTTGCTAGCTGCTGGTGAAGTTGAAGAGTGCTCCATGGTGGACAGGGTTATGTTGGGATATCACAATATCTCTTATATTATTAATGCATCTATATATTTGGTAAAGGGTGGAAGGCTCGGCCTTATGCCTGGTGTTTTGTTCCACTCTTGCCGCCCTAGTTTCCATCATACCGGTGTTATGTTCCCGGATTTTGCGTTCCTAACGCGGTCGGGTGATTTATGGGACCCCCGACAGTTCGCTTTGAATAAAACTTGTCCAAAGGCCCAACATTGGTTTTACCATTTGCCTCACCACCACCTATCCCTTTCCTTGGGTCGGCCAACCCGAGGGTCATCTTTATTTTAGCCCCGGGCGATTGCTTGTCTAAGTGCTGGTCGAACCGAAGCGATGTCCCGCCCCTGAGGCAACCAGGCTCTATGCCAACCCGACGTCTGGCTCATCCGTGTGCCACGAGAACGAGATATGTGCAGCTCCTAACGGGATTTGTCGGCTGTGAGGGAGGCTTTGCTGGTCTTGTTTTACCATTGTCGAAATGTCTTGTAAACCGGGATTCGAGACGATCGGGTCTTCTGGGAGAAGGTCTATTCTTCGTTGATCGCGAGAGCTTGTCATGGGCTAAGTTGGGACACCCTGCAGGTATAAACTTTCGAGAGCCGTGCATGTTTATGTGGCAAATGGGAATTTGTTAATGTCCGGTTGTAGATAACTTGACACCAGATCTGAATTAAAACGCATCAACCGAGTGTGTAGCCGTGATGGTCTCTTCTCGGTGGAGTCCGGGAAGTGAACACGGTTTCTGTGTTATGTTTGCCGTACGTAGGTGTTCAGGATCACCTCTTGATCATTGCTAGTTCATGACCGTTCCTTTGTTTCTCTTCTCGCTCTCATTTGCGTCCGTTAGCCACCATATCATGCTTAGTCGCTGCTGCAACCTCACCACCTTACCCCTTCCTTTCCCATTAAGCTTTGCTAGTCCTGATACCCATGGTAATGGGATTGCTGAGTCCTCGTGGCTCACAGATACTACCAAAACCAGTTTGCAGGTGCCTATGTTACCGAACAGGTGACGCAACCAAGCGCAAGGAGGAGCTCGATGAAGATCTTGCCTTTTGTGTTGTTTCATTCTAGCTGATCAGTAGTGGAGCCCAGTTGGGGTCGATCGGGGACCTTTGTCGCATTTGGGGTTCTTCTTTTATTTTGGTTCCGTAGTCGGACCTTGATTGTATCTGGATGATGTAATGCTTTATTCATGTAATGGTGTGAAGTGGCGATTGTAAGCCAAATATGTATCTTTTCCCCTTATGTATTACATGGGTTGTGTGAAGATTACCTCACTTGCGACATTGCCTTCAATGCGGTTATGCCTTTAAGTCATGCTTCGACACGTGGGAGATATAGCCGCATCGAGGGCGTTACACACACTCTCTCTCTCTCTCTCTCTCTCTCTCTCCTGTAGACACAACATTTGTTGCGGTCTCCTTTTTGTCTCCATCCCAGACTGACATTATTCATTTGGTTACCGATCAGACAACCCCCCCCTCTCTCTCACACACACACACACACACACACACACACACACACACACACACATGTAACGCCCCGGATCCGATGCGCCAGATGTTTCCCAGTTATTCTCCGTCGTTGCCATGTCATTTGCTTGCGTGTTGCATTTTGCCATGTCATCATCTGCATTTTATCATGTCTTCATGTGCATCTCATTTTGCATACGTGTTCGTCTCATCCATCCGAGCATTTTCCCCGTTGTCCGTTTTGCAATCCGGCACTCCTATGTCCCCGGCGCCCCCTTTTGCCTCTTTTCGTGTGCGGGTGTTAAACGTTCTCGGAATGGACCGAGGTTTGCCAAGCGGCCTTGGTATAGCACCGGTAGACCGCCTGTCAAGTTTCGTGCCATTTGGAGGTCATTTGATACTCCAACGGTTAACCGGGTAACCGTAAATGCCTCTTTCGTGTGCAGCCCAACACCCCTTCCAAAGTGGCCCAAAACCCATCTAAGTCTCTTCCATGCTCTCGGTCGTTCGATCACGATCGCGTGGTCGAAAACCGCTCCTCATTTGGACTCTCCTAGCTCCCTCTACCTATAAATATGTGCCCCCTCCTCCAATCCCGCAGTCCAAACCCTAAAAATCTCCCCTCCGCGCCGCCGGACGTGTCCGCCGCCGTCCGGATGCGTCCAGCCGCCTCTCCGACCAATTGCACCTCGCCACGTGTCCCGTGCCGCCGTCCCTCGTCCGCGGCCACCGCCCGCCTGAGCCCATCAGCGGGCCTTGCAGCCGGCCGCCTCCAGCCATTGCCGGAACCCGCCGCGGTCGCTGCCGTGCTCCGCCCGCCGCGGAGTTTGCCCGCCGCCGGACTTCGCCATCTCGCCTCCGTGCTCCGCCGCCTCCACCTTCTTCCCTCCTCTCCTCCCTCACCGGCCCTCTCCCTCTCTCCTGCAGTACCCCGCCGCCAGTGGAGCTCCACGCCGCCGCCGTCCTTGTCCAACTCCGGCCAGATCCGGCGCCCCGCGGCCGGATCCGCTGGCTCCCCACTGCCCCGGCCTTCCCTTCGCCGCCTTCACCGGGCTCCCTCGCCGCCGTGGCTCCGTCGTCGTCCCCGTGTCGGGCACACGCGCAGCCGGCCACGTGGGCCCCGCGGCCCGTCCCTGCCGGCCTGCTTCGTGCTGGCCCGATCCGCCTCTCCCTCCTCTCTGGCCCAAGTGGCCCAAGGTGAGCGAGCCCGCCTAACCTCCGCCCTAGTCGCGAGATATCTATATGACGCTCATCCATGTTTTTTTTTTGAAAATTGCCTAAGTCCCTAAATTTCAGCATCATATAGGCATCTTTGACCTGGTGTATCTATGTGCATGCTGCTCCGTTTCATGCGTATAATATATCAAATTGTTCGTCTCAACGAGTACTTATTGATGCCTGAATCATTGTTGCAAGAGTGCTAGTTGATGTTATCTGCTGTCTGTTAACAGAACATGCTAATTTGTCATTTTTGCCATGTTTGATGTGTGCATCCTATGAGATTGAGCTCTACATGTGTTTTGAACTATGCCATGCCATCTTTACAGGGGTGCTATCCATGTATTTTTGTGAATCTTGTACTGAGTGCATCGAGCTTGTTAATTAGGGTACTTGCTGTTGCTGTTTTGCTAGGCTGATTCTGTTATATTTTGTTGCTATGTAAATCTGCTGCTACAAGTCAATCTATGCATACTATGGAGATGTTCACTAAGGATGTTTTGTTATACATGTCTTGCTATATCCATTTATGCCCCTGGTTGCATTTATAGCCTGCTGTAACATGTTGTTATCTTGCTCTCAAATTGCTAAATAATGTTGCTGTCAGCCTGTCAACATTAAGTTCAATGTTGCCATGATTGCTGTTAGTGATCCATGCACCCTATGAACTTGTTCTTGCCATGCTTAGCTTCACAAACATGTACTCTTACTGTTGGTTGCCTTAACATGCGATGTATTGCTCTGTGGTGAGTGTTTCAAGCTCACCAACATGTCTACTTATCGTTGTTCCTGCCATGTTCGAATCTGTCATAACTTTTGCCATGCTTACATGGGTGCCATCATATCTTCTGATCCTTTTTGGCTCATGGTCAGTAAGGCACTTTTGTTCTATGCAATTAGTAGATTCATTCCATGCCTTTGTTTGCCATGATAGCTTCCTGTAACATGTTGTTTGATAGCTCTAAACATTGCAACCTGATGTTATTTCTGCTAAGCCTGAAACTGTTATTATTTGCAATCTTACCATGTCCTTTTGAGCATGTTCTAGTAGTTTCTGGAGATAGCTCAGTGTTCATGTTTTGTCATGCTTTACCTGTACTTCATTCCCATGCCTTTTGTTTTCATATTGAGGTGCTGTATCATATTGTTTTGATGCTTGCAATATGCCTAGTTGCTGTTTTGGACAGATTGTTGTCATATCTTGTTTCATGTGTGTGTGTTGAACCGTTGCTCCGTTTTGAGTGTGCTCTATATGAAACTTGCTTGATTTTGCATATAGTTTCATATTATCATGTTGCATCCTTGTTTTGGTGTGTTTGATTGATGTTTGTTTGCATTTTGCATCAATGCCATGTTTAACTTGTTTTGCTCATATCTTCTAGGCCGTAGCTCCGAATCTAATGAACTTTATATGTAACTTGACTAGAATTTTGTGTAGTTCATCGTGGTGCATCTTAACTTGCTGTTTAACAACTTGAACATAAGGTTTGTTCAGTTCTGGACCAATTTCGAAATTTGCATATGAGGACTTACCGGAATTGTTATATGTTGTTCCCGGCCTCATTTAAACTTGCCTTGATGTGTTGTTCTTGTTTGCATCATCTCTTGCCATGAGTAGCTCCATGTAGCTTTGTCATGCATCATGCTTGTTGTGCATCATGTCTTGTCTATGTGTGGTGTGTTTACTATGTTGTGTGCTTCTTCTCGATAGTTGCCGTTTCGTTGCGATCGCGAGGATTAGTTCGCTCTACGCTTGGTTCGTCTTCGTGGCTTCATCTTCTTCATGGACTCGTTCTACTTCCTGCGGGATTTCAGGCAAGATGACCGCTACCACGGATCTCACTACTATCATTGCTATGCTAGTTGCTTCGTTCTATCGCTATGCTGCGTTACCTATCATTTGCTCTTCAAGCCTCCCAAATTGCCATGAACCTCTAACCTTTGACACCCTTCCTAGCAAACCATTGCTTGGCTATGTTACCGCTTTGCTCAGCCCTCTTATAGCGTTGCTAGTTGTGGGTGAAGTTGAAGATTACTCCATGGTGGACAGGATTTTGGTTGGGATATCACAATATCTCTTATTTTATTAATGCATCTATATATTTGGTAAAGGGTGGAAGGCTCGGCCTTATGCCTGGTGTTTTGTCCCACTCTTGCCACCCTAGTTTCCGTCATACCGTTGTTATGTTCCCGGATTTTTTTGTTCCTTACGCGGTCGGGTGATTTATGGGACCCCCTTGACAGTTCGCTTTGAATAAAACTCCTCCAGCAAGGCCCAACCTTGGTTTTACCATTTGCCTCACCTAGCCCTTTTTCCCTTGGGAGTCGCGCTCTCGAGGGTCATCTTATTTTACCCCCGGGCGGTGCTCGTCGTGAGTGTTGGTCCAACTTTGTCGACCGCCGGTGTACCGGGGCAACTCTGGGCCCGCCTACCGGAAGTTTGGACAATCCGGTGTGCCACGAGAACAAGATATGTGTAGCTCCTATCGGATTTGTCGGCACATTCGGGCGGCTTTTTGGTATTGTTTTACCATTGTCGAAATGTCTTGTAAACCGGGATTCGAGATCGATCGGGTCTTCTGGGAGAAGGAATATCCTTCGTTGATCGCGAGAGCTTATCATGGGCTAAGTTGGGACACCCTGCATGGTATTATCTTTTGAAAGCCGTGCCATGGTTATGTGGCATATGGGAATTTGTTAATGTCCGTTGTAGATAACTTGACACCAGATACGAATTAAAACGCATGAACCGCGTGTGTGGCCGTGATGGTCCCTTCTCGGCGGAGTCCGGGAAGTGAACACGGTTTCCGTGTTATGTTTGACGTAAGTAGGAGTTCAGGATCACTTCTTGATCATTGCTAGCTTCACGACCGTTCCTTTGTTTCTCTTCTCGCTCTCATTTGCGTATGTTAGCCACCATACTTGCTTAGTCGCTGCTGCAACCTCACCACTTTACCCCTTCCTTTCCCATTAAGCTTTGCTAGTCTTGATACCCATGGTAATGGGATTGCTGAGTCCTCGTGGCTCACAGATTACTACAACAACAGTTGCAGGTACATGTCATGCGATGATCTTGACGCGAGAGCGATGCCTGCTTGTTTTGGAGTTCTTCTTCTGCTCCTTCTTTCGATCAGGGGATAGGTTCCAGGTCGGCAGCCTGGGCTAGCAGGGTGGATGTTGTTTGAGTTTCTGTTTGTGTTTCTTCCGTAGTCAGATGGTGCTCTTATGTAATATGATGTTGTATTCGTGTGGCATTGTATGCCTTATGTATGTATCCCCATCTACTAGGTAATGTTGATGTAATGATATCCACCTTGCAAAAGCATTTCAATATGCGGGTCTATCCTTGGTGGGACCTTCGAGTTCCTTTTGGATAGGGTCGCATATTGGGCGTGACAAGTTAGTATCAGAGCCTCGACCGACCTTAGGAGCCCCCCCTTGATTGATCGTGTAGTTTGGCCGTTGTTGAGTCTAGAAGAAAACTGTTTTCGGAGTCTAGTTATATCGGAGAGTAGGAATTCTTTTACTCCTCTGCCCCTTCGTCGCTCTGGTGAGGAATCTTGACGTAGGTGTTTTGAATTACTTCTCTTCCCCTTAAAATTTTTCTTTAGGATCACGCAGTTGGTTTTCCGATCATTGGGTCTCAGCTCTTTTCATTCGGTGCATTTCTCGTCAAGTCGACTCGAACCTCTTCATCTTTGAGTTCAATCCTCAGTTTTTTCCCACCCGCCCTCCCTTCTTCTTCTTGGAACCGGAGTCCGTAATCGAGTATCCTTCCTACTCGTGCGAAGTCTTTGCCTTCTTTCTTCAATGTTTTCAACCGGTGTTTTCTCTTCAAGTTATTCATCGGGTTTTCCCCTTCCAGTTGCCTGTGTTTTTCCCGCCCTCCCACCCTTTTCTTCCGGAGCATGAGTCTCTTTCGACCATCAATTCCATTTGTGTGGAGTCTCTTCAGTCTTCCGTCAATCATTTCAACTAGTGAATTCTTGTCCCGGTGGACATTCTTCATCTCTTTATCTCTCCGGTGGATTCAATTCTAGTTTTTCGGTAGTGATTATATTCTTTCCCTCAGCTCAAGTGTTTTCCCTGCTCGTTCGCCTCTCGCCAGTTTATCCTTCCGGAGTGTTCAAGATATCTCAGGAGATTTGTCTGTGTTTGAATTAATTCAAGGTTGTCACCTCATTCAAATATTTCAATTGTTCCGGTGCATCATCTATCTTTTCAACAATCCTTTTCAACGGTGTTATCTCTTAAGTGGGCCCTAACCCACAGGTCTTTTCCCAGGATCTTACCTGACTCTTCTAATTATTCCAGAGCTATTCCAAAATTCTTTTCAAAGTGTGACGTAAGAATGGATTCCATCAGTCACATGCCTTCTCCAAGATCGCTTTCAAAATCATTTCATTGTTGGCTCAACCTCTTCGCTTGTCACTCTACCGGAGTATCTCAGTAATTTTGGTGGTGTTTCTCCTCGTCATTTGAAGACCGAAGAAGAGTTTTTCCTCTAAATCTTGCCCGTTCTCTCGAAGTTTCGTGCTTCTAGCTTCATGTTATCCTCTCAATTTATTCCGTTTGTTAGATATTTTTTTCTTACCCATCCAGAGCATTTCAGGAGTTGTTTTTCCATTTCTTTCACCGAAGGCCATCATTCCAGTTATCGTTCTCTATTTATCCCGGTGATTCATTCTCTTTCGCCAGTCATTTCCGAATTCTAATGGTGGTTCTTTCAAATTATTTTTCTTTGGTTATCATATTATTTCATTCGTTCTTTTCAATCCTACCGATGATTCATGAAGATCTTCTCAAGTTTGCAAGATGTCACCTCTCAATCCTTTTCAAGAAGAATAAGTAGTATGCAAAATCCATTGCTTGTCATCAATTTAATTTGATGAAGGATAAGCATACAATAAATCTTATTCTTATTTCATCCAAGTGATAATCCTATCCTTCGGAGTTTGTTCTTGATGAATAAATTCTAGTGCCAAGTGTTTTCATCTTTTCTTTTCCGGAGTTCATTTCCTCGGCCATCTCGTCGGAACCTCCATCTAAATCATCGCAAGGCTCATCTTATTCTTTCTTCCTTCATTCTATCTCATCATCCTTTTCGTTACCGGAGTTCTTCACGGTGGTTCTTCATGATTTAATTCATTCTTCAAGAGTTCATCAAGATTCTTGTTGGTGGAGTTCAAGTATCTTTTCCTCTCACATCTCGAAGTGCAATTAATTCTCTGTTTTCTTTTGAAAGTGGAGTTCTACATTTCTTCGTTCTCCTTGGTTATTCATTTATTTTTTGATTGTGGTCGGTTACCACCTCATAATTTTGAGATGTTATCCATAAGTCCACAACAAGCAATTCTTTTCGTTGTTGATTTTCTCAACAACTCCGTTCAATCTTCCTTCTAAAGATGCTTTCAATTTCATTCGTGGCACAAGTTTTCATTTTCTTTCCACTATTTCAATTCTTTCCGGAGGTTTTGTGTCATGTCTTCATTAAGTATCCTTCCATCCTCTCAAGCTCGTGTTCTATTCCTTCCATTTTCAGCCGGAGTGCTGCCTAAATCCTTTCAGTCTTATTCGTTTCTTATCTCGTTCTAACCGGAGTGGTTTCATAGTCTATCTTATTCCGTGAGCTTTCGATTCTCGTCATTCTCGTCGTTCCTCTGTTCTTCTCGAGTGCTCTCGATTCTTTGATTCTTCTCTTGATTTCTTGTTTCACCTCATCCCTTTTCCCTTCCGTCTCGGTCCTAAGATCTCGGGACGAGATCTCTTGTTAGTGGAGGAGTGTTGTAACGCCCCGGATCCGATGCGCCAGATGTTTCCCCAGTTATTCTCCGTCGTTGCCATGTCATTTCCTTATGTGTTGCATTTTGCCATGTCATCATCTGCATTTTATCATGTCTTCATGTGCATCTCATTTTGCATACGTGTTCGTCTCATGCATCCGAGCATTTTCCCCGTTGTCCGTTCTGCAATCCGGCACTCCTATGTCCCGCGGCGCCCCCTTTTGCCTCTTTTTGTGTGAGGGTGTTCAACGTTCTCGGAATGGACTGAGGTTTGCCAAGCGGCCTTGGTATAGCACCGGTAGACCGCCTGTCAAGTTTCGTGCCATTTGGAGGTCGTTTGATACTCCAACGGTTAACCGGGTAACCGTAAAGGCCTCTTTCGTGTGCAGCCCAACACCCCTTCCAAAGTGGCCCAAAACCCATCTAAGTCTCTTCCATGCTCTCGGTCGTTCGATCACGATCGCGTGGCTGAAAACCGCTCCTCATTTGGACTCTCCTAGCTCCCTCTACCTATAAATATGTGCCCCCTCCTCCAATCCCGCAGTCCAAACCCTAAAAATCTCCCCTCCGCGCCGCCGGACGTGTCCGCCGCCGTCCGGACGCGTCCAGCCGCCGCTCCGACCAATCGCACCTCGCCATGTGTCGCGCGCCGTCCCTCGCCCGCAGCCACCGCAGCCCGCCTGAGCCCATCAGCGGGCCCACAGAGGTCTGGCCGCCTCCGCCGCTGCCGGAACCCGCCGCGGTCGCTGCCGTGTTCCGCCCGCCGTCGGAGTTCGCCCGCCGCCGGACTTCGCCATCTCGCCTCCGTGCTCCGCCGCCTCCTCCTTCTTCCCTCCTCTCCTCCCTCACCGGCCCTCTCCCTCTCTCCTGCAGTACCCCACCGCCAGTGGAGCTCCACGCCGCCGCCATCCTTGTCCAACTCCGGCCAGATCCGGCGCCCCGCGGCCGGATCCGATGGCTCCCCACTGCCCCGGCCTTCCCTACGCCGCCTTCGCCGGGCTCCCTCGCCCGCCAGCTGCTCGTCGTTGTCCCGCGTCGAACACACGCCCAAGCCGCCACGTGGGCCCATGGCCCGTCCCGCCGCCTTGCCGTCTTGGCCCGATCCGCCTCTCCCTCCTCTCTGGCCCAAGTGGCCCAAGGTGAGCGAGCCCGCCTAACCTCCGCTCTGGTCGCGAGATATCTATATGACGCTCATTCATGTTTTTTTAAATTGCCCAAGTCCCTAAATTTCAGCATCATATAGGCATCTTTGACCTGCTGTATCTATGTGCATGCTGCTCCGTTTCATGCGTATAATATATCAAATTGTTCGTCTCAACGAGTACTTATTGATGCCTGAATCATCGTTGCAAGAGTGCTAGTTGATGTTATCTGCTGTCTGTTAATAGAACATGCTCATTTGTCATTTTTGCCATGTTTGATGTGTGCATCCTATGAGATTGAGCTCTACATGTGTTTTGAACTATGCCATGCCATCTTTACAGGGGTGCTATCCATGTATTTTTGTGAATCTTGTACTGAGTGCATCGAGCTTGTTAATTAGGGTACTTGCTGTTGCTGTTTTGCTAGGCTGATTCTGTTATATTTTGTTGCTATGTAAATCTGCTGCTACAAGTCATTCTATGCATACTATGGAGATGTTCACTAAGGATGTTTTGTTATACATGTCTTGCTATATCCATTTATGCCCCTGGTTGCATTTATAGCCTGCTATAACATGTTGTTATCTTGCTCTCAAATTGCTAAATAATGTTGCTGTCAGCCTATCAACATTAAGTTCAATGTTGCCATGATTGCTGTTAGTGATCCATGCACCCTATGAACTTGTTCTTGCCATGCTTAGCTTCACAAACATGTACTCTTACTGTTGGTTGCCTTAACATGCCATGTATTGCTCTGTGGTGAGTGTTTCAAGCTCACCAACATGTCTACTTATCGTTGTTCCTGCCATGTTCGAATCTGTCATAACTTTTGCCATGTTTACATGGGTGCCATCATATCTTCTGATCCTTTTTGGCTCATAGTCAGTAAGGGACTTTTGTTCTATGCAATTAGTAGATTCATTCCATGCCTTTGTTTGCCATGATAGCTTCCTGTAACATGTTGTTTGATAGCTCTAAACATTGCAACCTGATGTTATTTCTGCTAAGCCTGAAACTGTTATTATTTGCAATCTTACCATGTCCTTTTGAGCATGTTCTAGTAGTTTCTGGAGATAGCTCAGTGTTCATGTTTTGTCATGCTTTACCTGTACTTCATGCCCATGCCTTTTGTTTTCATATTGAGGTGCTGTAGCATATTGTTTTGATGCTTGCAATATGCCTAGTTGCTGTTTTGGACAGATTGTTGTCATATCTTGTTTCATGTGTGTGTGTTGAACCGTTGCTCCGTTTTGAGTGTGCTCTATATGAAACTTGCTTGATTTTGCATGTAGTTTCATATTGTCATGTTGCATTCTTGTTTTGGTGTGTTTGATTGATGTTTGTTTGCATTTTGCATCAATGCCATGTTTAACTTGTTTTGCTCATATCTTCTAGGCCGTAGCTCCGAATCTAATGAACTTTATATGTAACTTGACTAGAATTTCGTGTAGTTCATCGTGGTGCATCTTAACTTGCTGTTTAACAACTTGAACATAAGGTTTGTTCAGTTCTGGACCAATTTCGAAATTTGCATATGAGGACTTACCGGAATTGTTATATGTTGTTCCCGGCCTCATTTAAACTTGCCTTGATGTGTTGTTCTTGTTTGCATCATCTCTTGCCATGAGTAGCTCCATGTAGCTTTGTCATGCATCATGCTTGTTGTGCATCATGTCTTGTCTATGTGTGGTGTGTTTACTATGTTGTGTGCTTCTTCTCGATAGTTGTCGTTTCGTTGCGATCGCGAGGATTCGTTCGTCTACGCTTGGTTCGTCTTCGTGGCTTCATCTTCTTCATGGACTCGTTCTACTTCCTTGCGGGATTTCAGGCAAGATGACCACTACCCTGGATCTCACTACTATCATTGCTATGCTAGTTGCTTCGTTCTATCGCTATGCTGCGTTACCTATCATTTGCTCTTCAAGCCTCCCAAATTGCCATGAACCTCTAACCTTTGACACCCTTCCTAGCAAACCATTGCTTGGCTATGTTACCGCTTTGCTCAGCCCTCTTATAGCGTTGCTAGTTGCGGGTGAAGTTGAAGATTACTCCATGGTGGACAGGATTTTGGTTGGGATATCACAATATCTCTTATTTTATTAATGCATCTATATATTTGGTAAAGGGTGGAAGGCTCGGCCTTATGCACAGTGTTTTGTCCCACTTGCCACCTAGTTTCCGTCATACCGTTGTTATGTTCCCGGATTTTTGCGTTCCTTACGCGATCGGGTGATTTATGGGACCCCCTTGACAGTTCGCTTTGAATAAAACTCCTCCAGCAAGGCCCAACCTTGGTTTTACCATTTGCCTCACCTAGCCCTTTTTCCCTTGGGAGTCGCGCTCTCGAGGGTCATCTTATTCTTACCCCCCCGGGCCAGTGCTCGTCGTGAGTGTTGGTCCAACCTGTCAGCCGCCGGTGGCCACCAGGGGCAACTTTGGGCTCGCCTACCAGAAGTTTGGACAATCCGGTGTGCCCTGAGAACAAGATATGTGAAGCTCCTATCAGGATTTTTCGGCACATTCGAGCGGCTTTGCTGGTCTTGTTTTACCATTGTCAAAATGTCTTGTAAACCGGGATTCCGAGACTGATCGGGTCTTCCTGGGAGAAGGAATATCCTTCGTTGATCGCGAGAGCTTATCATGGGCTAAGTTGGGACACCCCTGCATGGTATTATCTTTTGAAAGCCGTGCCCGCGGTTATGTGGCAGATGGGAATTTGTTAATGTCCGGTTGTAGATAACTTGACACCAGATACGAATTAAAACGCATCAACCGCGTGTGTGGCCGTGATGGTCCCTTCTTGGCGGAGTCGAGGAAGTGAACACGGTTTCTGTGTTATGTTTGACGTAAGTAGGAGTTCAGGATCACTTCTTGATCATTGCTAGCTTCACGACCGTTCCTTTGTTTCTCTTCTCGCTCTCATTTGCGTATGTTAGCCACCATACTTGCTTAGTCGCTGCTGCAACCTCACCACTTTACCCCTTCCTTTCCCATTAAGCTTTGCTAGTCTTGATACCCATGGTAATGGGATTGCTGAGTCCTCGTGGCTCACAGATTACTACAACAACGATTGCGGTACATGTCATGCGATGATCTTGGCCGAGAGCGATGCACCTTGTTTTGGAGTTCTTCTTCCCTTCTTCTTTCGATCGGGGATAGGTTCGGTCGGCAGCCCTGGGCTAGCGTGGTGGATGTCGTTTGAGTTTCTGTTTGTGTTTCTTCCGTAGTCAGATGGTGCTCTTATGTAATATGATGTTGTATTCGTGTGGCATTGTATGCCTTATGTATGTATCCCCATCTATTATGTAATGTTGATGTAATGATATCCACCTTGCAAAAGCGTTTCAATATGCGGGTCTATCCTTGGTGGGACCTTCGAGTTCCTTTTGGATAGGGTCGCATATTGGGCGTGACAACACAACTCCTGCTTCCACTCCCCTTCCCGACTACCGTCTCTCTCTCTCTCTCTCACACACACAAAACTCTCGCTTTCGCACCCCGACTCGTATTTCTCTCACAAACATTTATCGACTAGCCTGTAGATAGGTTTATACACCCTTTTCTCGTGCTTCCACTATCGCATACATGTCTCTCTCCTGCTCCTTGTATCTATGTAGATTTTTCTTCCCTTCTTGAGACACGCCCTCTCGATCGTGCACACACACTATCGCCTCATTTTAAGCTGATACCTACCGCACACACACTCTTTGTGTCTTTGTCACACATGCACTCCGTCCTCCTCCACTCTCCCTCTCTCTCACACACACATGGGCTTTTTGCAACAAGTAGCAAGATGCCCATGCGTTGCACGGAACATCAAGATGCATTTGTATGAGTAGTTTATATTGTGGGGTAAAAGGATGAACGAGGGTAGGCCTTATTTGCAAATGTGGAGAGGGGTGTGGGTATCTTTTTGCAAAATTGCCATATTTTCCTTCCTATCCGTCAGATATAGATCAGATGGCCTATATTGCAGGATGGCAGGCACACGATCATCACCGACAATGCTTTTTATAAGAGTAGGGATAAAAAATAGAGTTAGTGATGATGGTGGGCCTGCCATCCTGCAATGTAGGTCATTCGATTTATATCTGACGGATAGGAAGGAAAATATGGCAATTTACCCGCACTCCTCACCACATTTGCAGATAAGGCCTTCCCTTGTTCATCCTTTTCTCCCACAAGAACTTGATATTCCGTGCAATGCACGGGCATCTTGCTAGTAAGAGTAGAAATTAGACATATACCACTTCTCGAATCTTGAAACCAACAACATTCCTCCCTTGTCTCATCAAAACTGCGAAAGGAATATATTTTGAGTGAAACATAACATATTTTTAGTGATATACATATTTCTAAACTAGACTTTTTTTCTATCAAATCGGTGAATATGTATTAATCTACTTTGATCGTGTGGCAACGCATTGGCACATTGCTAGTAGTTATTATAATTTTTGGACACCGGACAAGCGGTGCAAGACATATCTGAAGAAGAGGCGCACACACGCGATGGGCCTCTTCTTGTCTCCCACACATGAGTGTTACGTAAAGGTGGCGTTAACAAATAAACCCTAAAACCCTAGGTGAGCGATTCTTTGCATTCACGGTGCTGGAGTGCGTGGTGGAGCACCTTTGTAGGAATAGTCAGCTCGCGTGATAATTTGATCCATAGGAGTTGATAGCCGGGACCACAGGTGAAAGACTTGGAGTCGGTGGCTCGCTAGTTGCCACAGATCGAGTAGCCACGTTTAAAATATCATTTTTTAGCGGGTTTAAGAGTTTCGATTTTCAATGGCGCGTTATAAGTACTAAGTAGTTTTTAGAACGATTGGTATGGAGCGAAAATGGAATTCATAGTACTACGTACCTCCTTGGCGTATGGTTGTATGGGTTTATGTTGCAAGATGTTGAAACTGGTAGTTCTGGGGCAAATACTATGGTTTAGATTTAGATGCTGGTTTTCAGTAATGAAAATCGGAAGGGGAAACCCTTCTTTGATAAAAAACTACTACCTCCATTCTGGTTTACTAGTCCCCATCGTATTTTGGGTCAAAGTTTGTCCACAAATTTTACTTGTAAAATGTGAATGGAAAACGAAACTTTGTTATACCCAAACAAAAAAGTACTGGAGGGAGTGATTGCTCTGACACGGACGTGACCTCTCATAGCGCAGGCATTGAACCAGCGTGCCAGCCAAGAGGGCCCCACTCACTGCAGGCCCAGCTGAGCACGCCTCCTCGCTGTGTGCAACCAACTTAAGACTGCCCCGCCTGCCTTCATTGAATCCGTGCGTGTGCCGGCAACACGTCCTTCCGCAAGCCGACATGCATTTTAGAACACAAAAAATGACTAAAATATAATTAATTTACGCATGGTATTGACTAGTTGTGCTCGCACTGGTAGCAGGAACTAGTAGAGCTTTTTCTTTATTTATAACTCTCCTCACATTTTTTTGGCTTTGAAGTGAATCATGGTTGTGGACATTATGTATGAACGTGCAGATATCTGTGAACATGAGTTTGATGTGGAAGTTGAACTTGGAATGTCGGGCTTGCGCGTGAACTATACCATGTCCAATGCTTCGTTTGTTATTGTTTGGAAAGTAATTGTTGTTATTACATGACCCGAAAAAATATTTTGTGCCACATCAGTAGATGCACGGACACCACAACAGGCATGCTGACTGGATAAACATTTGAACCTAGCTATTATGAAGGAAATTTTGTATTGACAACAGTTTTAGATAGCAGGAGACGCCTAGCCCGATCTGCCTCTGCTAGCTTATTTCTGGCTTCTTCCATCTCTTCTTTGGCTTGGGTGAAGAGAGCATCTGATTGCTCTTTTCGCTTCTTCAAGAACTCAGCTACATTCTCAAGGGCTGCTGCATGCTTTCTTTCAGCCTTTACTAGAGCCACGAGGACACAAACAGCTGACGACTCCACCTGGCTTGTGTGTAATCCAGCATTATCTAGGAATTTGCACCTTGTGTCTAATCCAGCATCATTAGGGAACTGGCACCTTGTGTGTAATCCAGCCTCATTTTGGAAACATGATCTCGAGGTTGACCATACTTCCCTCCTCGCAGAACGCATCGACATGAAGTTACTTCTTTTTAGATCAATACTCGAGCAACCTGATCCATTTAGTAGAAGCGGATAAGCGAACTCTGAGAAGTGAATTCAAAATATATATATATAGGGTCGCTATTAGCCACCACAGGTGAGAATAGTTATTCTTCACCCCTCTATTTTAACATCAATGTACCGTAATTTTACGTTTAAGTAAATTTTGTCTTATTTCAGGCGTAAAAAGAGAACGTAAAAATATATAATTACCGTAAAAATATTTTATATTACGTAAATTACAAATGTAAAAACATAGTGTAAAATGTACATAAATGTATTTTTTCTGGTATTCGACTTTTTATGCCAAATTTTACACAATGAATCAAATGTAAAAACATAGTGTAAAATGTACATAAATATATAATTGCCTGTAACTATTTATATTTGAAACATAATTTATTTATGAAATGATCGTAAGATTAGCTCGGTGAAAATAACTTTTTCTGCACCATGGGTGATGAATAGTAACACTATATATATATATATATATATATATATATATATATATATATATATATATATAGGACAAATGTTTCCTACAAGCAATGGTAGTTACCACCACTTGCGTTTTGTATGTTGTATGTAGTATCTGTCGGAACCTAGAGTATATGCGTGTAGTATGTAGTATATAACAATGATTAGGTAGTATATATACTAATTTTTAGGTAGTATGTACTATTTTTTGTGTATGCTCATTTTTACGTACACATATGTACGTATTTTACAAATATAACAAAAATTATGGGCTCATATGGAATTTTTTCATGTAACTTGCTTTGAAATATCTTAAATATAATATATAAACATATTTAAAATAATAAAATAGTATATATAGTAGCACATGGTAGTATATGAGACATGTGGGGTAACTACCACCAGGTGGTAGGATGGATTTTCCTATATATATATATATATATATATATATATATATATATATATATATATATATATATATATATATATATATATATATATATATATATAAAACAGACTACAAGGTGAGAACACTCACTTCCTACGTCAAGCTAAAAACGAAAGCATTAGGACGATTAAGACTCTTCTTATTACACATCGAAGAACACCAGGCTTAAGAGAAACAGAAACTACAACACATACACATCGAAGAACATGAGGCTAAACGAAAGTAATTGAAAGGGTGTTACTTACCAAAGCTCGTTTTATAGGTTCGGTGCAGCTCCTCTTTAACTTACCACGCTCCTTGAAGATGTCCCCAATATCCCGTGTTTGGTCTTCATTGCTACTCTGCATGTTCGCACTTGTGGTTTTAAAATCTCAACATGACAGGAAAAATATACTACTAGTGTCGTATATCGGGTTCCGGCAAAACCCTTAAGGTTCAAACTCTGGGGTGCGCGCGAAGATCTACTTCCTACCTATCCACGTCCCGAAGCCTCGCTGTGAAACTAAGCTACACGATGAACAACACAAGGTACACAATGTTTATACTAGTTTGGGCCACCGTTGTGGTGTAATACCCTACTCTAGTTTGTGGTTTGGTGGATTGCCTCAGGGCTGATGATGAATAGTACAGAGGAAGAACATCCTCGCGAGTGGTGTTCTTGAGCTGGTGTGGTGTTCTACTTGGGTGGATTCGATCGTATCTAGATGAGATCAGATCTACTGTGGTGGCTATCTCTATTTATAGAGGCCCTGGTCCTCTTCCCAAACATCGAGCGGGAAGGGAACCAACAACGGCCATTTTGAAGGGGAACATCTAGTACAAGTTATCCTGACTAAAGTTGGTCTTTGACTGCCAAAGGCACTGGCGATGACGCCGTCTTGGGCTCCACGGTGACCTCCGTCCTGTCGCTCTGCTGGTCTTGGTCTCGTTGCACCAATATGGTAACCTTTGCTTGATGCCTTGATACTCCGCGCCTGCGCTTGCCCCCTTTGCACCAAAGAGGAAATGAGGACACTGCGCAGGATGGCGCCCACCTGGCGCCCGCCTGGTCTTGATCGTCATGGCTTGCGTCATGAGCACCTTGCGAGGTGCCCCTTGCCTTGATCTCTCCGCCTCCTCGCGAGCCTGCCAGGTGAGGCCGCCTCTGAGGAAGCCTTGCGTCGTCCACCCCACGAGGCTTGGCCCCTCGTGAGGGTCTTGAGCTTGGGTCGATGAAGACAGGTCGTACTGGGCCTCCCCTTGAGCCATGCCGCAGTTTGCAGGCAGGCAAGTCTGGGGACCCCCATTCCCAGAACGCCGACAGTAGCCCCCGGGCCCAAGGCGCGCTCGGACTTGGCTTAGCAGCGAAGCCAAAGGGCTAGTGCGGAGCGCCGCGGGCCCCAAGAGCCTACGGCCTTGGTCGCCGCGTGGCGGTTGATTGGACGTGGGTGTCTCCGCTTCCCCACGCTGCCCCGACAACTGCCCGATTTGACGAGTCCCTGTTGCATGCAAAAAGAGTCATGATTACCTGCGATCATGGAGGCTGACGGTTAGCCTCCCTCGGGTTATAAATGTGGAGGGGCGCAGGCCCCCACTGCACATCTCCCTTCCCCCGCCTGCTTCTTCTCCCTCCTTGCTCCAGTCGCCTACCGTGTCCCATGGCACCGACGAAGATGTTCTCGGCCACGGAGAAGAGGAAAGCTCGTCAGGAAGGGACTGGCTCCCCCCGCCCAAGCGGGGCCGAGGTCGCCCCCGCAAGCACCCCGTGACTCCTGCAGCGGCTCCTCGTGGTCGCGGCGGTAGTCCTTCGCGCGGTGACGCCCGCTCGGTGGGTGGGGGAAGGCGCGTCGTGGCCGCGCGCCCTCCCCAGCCACGCTTTCACTCGGCAGAGGTGCTGCCGGAGTTTGTTGTGTGGTCGGCAGATCCGGCTAGCAACTGGCTCCAGCCCCCCCCCCTTCTTTGCCGGCGAACAGCCGGCTGCGGTCTGTGGGCTCACACTGGCGGGCCGGTTCTTTGCAGAGGCTTCACAGGCCACGGTGGAGATCTCCGTCGCCGGGAACATGGCCTTGGCCCACGGCTGGCAGACGTTTGCCCGTGCGCGCGGCCTGGGCCGGTGGTGCACCCTGCACTTCAAGTTTGACGGCGACGCGACCCTCTACGTGAGGGTGTTCGGAGAAGACGGTCGCCGTGTCGGGTGCTGCCCTGAAGACGATGACGGCGACTAGGTGCTTGGACTTGGCGACGGCCGCGACGAGGACGAAGGCGAGCCCGCTCCTGGCGGCGTTCGCAGCTCGCCAAGCTTCAGCGGCTCCCCCTCTGGTGACAGCTCCTCCAGCGGTGGCCGCGATCAACCACCACGCCGCCGCGCCCGCTTCGAGGGTGGTAGCGGGTCGTCCCGCTGTCGTGGCTCGGTGAAGCGTGAGGAGGAGTCTGATTGAGCTCGGGAGGGCGGTGTGGATCCCCCCTTGCGAGTCGTCGCCGAGCACGCCGCGTTTATTTTGTTTACCTCCTTTTCCTGCATTGAGAGAGAGAGAGAAGTATGGAGCCCCGTGGGGGCGTGCAAGACTATTGCCCTTAATTATCATGCCATTTCTATTATTCCCGTGCTGTGTTGTGGTGTTACGGCTTTGTGGTTGCGCGTAGGAACAACTTAGCTTACGGGGTTGATATGTCTCCGTCGTATCTATAATTTTTGATATTTCCATGCCAATATTATTCAACTTTTATATACTTTTGGCAACTTTTTATACTATTTTTTGGGACTAACATATTGATCCAGTGCCGGTGCAGTTCCTGTCTATTGCATGTTTTTGTTTATGAAACCCAATATCAAATGGAGTCAAACGGGATAAAAGCGGACAGAGATTTTTTGGAATATTTGTGATTTTTGGGAAGTAAAATCAACGTGAGGCAGTGCAGGGGCGAGGAGATAGGGGCGCCCGGGGAGGCGCGCCTGGACTCTCCTGGCACCCGGTAAGGCGGTTGACGCTCTTCTTTTGCCGCAAGAAAGCTAATTTTATGAGAAAGATCTGAGCGAAAGATTCACTCCAATTGGAGTTACGGATCTCCGGATATAAAAGAAACGGTGAAGGGGTAGAATGTGAGAACGCAGAAACAAAGAGATAGATCCAATCTCGGAGGGGCTCTCGCCCCTGCCACGCCCATGGAAGCCAAGGACCAGAGGGGTCGTGCCCCTCCCACGCCATGGGTGTGACGCCCCGGATACAACTTTCCATATTCGTAACTACAACTCTTGCCTTTTCCGGAGATGCGATATGATATTTCCTTCGTGGTTGGGTTTTTGTCTTTTGTTTTGCATTTTATTCATGTCATGCATCTCATCTCTTTGCATCATTTGCATTGCATCATGGCATCTTGCACCCCTTTTTAAAACTCAACTAAATAAACCGTATGGATCTTCGGTCCATTTAAATCGAGGGATATTCACAATGGTGATTTCTCTTTAGAACATATACTCCCAATATTATTAGGGAGCTATAATAAATATTCCATTAACTGGAAGTCACCCATAACACATTTGCATTATTCTTCAACTCTTCTTTTATCCGACTCAACTTTCTATCCTTCCTTTTCGACCTTTTAGTAAAATTGAGTTGCAATTTTACTTCTCCATAAATGTTCCAAATCTGCCCATAAATCACATTTGGTGTGTAGGGTCACCCCCCCTATAATTTCAACCCATTTGGAGTTCATTCGAATGGGTTTCGAAATTCAAACTTGTCTGAGTTAAATCCAACAGGTGTGGATTTTGCTTCCTCTAAAAATCCTCAGTCTATTTTTGTCAAATTCCTCACATTTTTGTGAGTCCGGTAAAATAATCCCCATGCCCAAACTCTCCTCCTAGCCTTTCTTTTCTTCTCCTTTTGCTTTTCTTTTCTGCTAAGAGTTTAGAGAGAGAGAGAGAGAGATGCAGCCAGCCCACCAGTCCGCAACTCGGCCTAGCCCGCAGCGCCGGCCCACCTAAGCCCAACTCTCCTCTAACCCTAGCGCTCGCCTCCGCTCCTCTTGATCCCTTGCTCTCTCCCTCGTTCCCCTCGCTTGCGCCGCCAGGAGAGCCTCGGCTCGATCCCTTTTCCCCTTCACTCGTCTCCCTCGTCGCACACACAAGAGAGGGATCCCAATCCCCATGGCCACGCGCGCCTTGCGCCCTCCTCCATCAGCCAGCCACCATGCTCCTCTCGGTCCCTTGCCTCGTCGCCCGCCCGCATGCTCGAAGACGCCCAAGGCTCGTGCCCTCCTCCTTCAGCAGGTTCTCATGGCCCCCTGCCATGGCCGTGTAGCCCAGCGAGGCCCCTCACCAGCGCTCGGCCTCCTCCCCAAGTTCCTGCTCCCTTCGTCCATGGTGCAGCTGCCTGCGCCAGGCTCTCTGCTTTCGACCGAGGCTCGTCAACTCCGGCGCGTGCCCCAGCCTCTTCTGCTTCGCCTTCTCGCTGGAGATCGCGTCCCTGCTGTCTTCTTCACCTCCTGCCCGAGACCCACCTTCGGCCTCGCCACAGTTCTCCTGCACCAGCTCCGTCCGACAAGGACGTCGCCCCGCTGCCTTCTCTTGTCGCGACCAGGATCCCGCTCCTCGCGCCTCTGGTCACCTCGCCACCCCATCCCCCGTTCTGTGCCTGCGTCCGTGCAACACCATCTTTGCCGCCTCCACGCACCTCCGGTGACCTCCCGAGGCAGGGCCTTGGCAAGTCCCTCGATGCCCCTTCAGATTCATCAAGACCGGCAAGTTCGACTTCAGCACCAAGTTCGTCTTCAAATCTGTACGACTACATCTGATGTGGATTTCGGCAAGTACTTGGAGGCCACAATAACACCAAGTACCACGACGCCCATGTTCGTCTACGGAATGTGTACCACTACGCCGAAGAGCTTGGATGCAACTACTTCCACTACTTCCACAACCGTCGCCTTGGGTTTCGTCAAGTTCCCCTACGACCCGTGAACGTCTACTTCCACTACCGAAACATGTACAACTACTTCCACTACAATCCGTGTACCACTACTTCCTTCGACGGACCCGTTCCGCCCCGTATGCACGCTTCAAAGGTATAACCGCCGAGAACGACCGCCGTGGACCGAATGCATGTGTTGAATGAGATGCACCGTTTGCACCGTGTCCGAATTGTCACTCGTTTCCATGCCACTAACCCGTGGGGAACCCGGTAGTCGGGAGCACCCCACCATCTCTAGCATGTTGCGCACATCCGCACGCCTCCTTTTGCACCGGTATCTCCATGAGCTACCGGAACCGATATGTTGCCGTGGCATCATTTTCGGATTCGTCGCCGTGACACCTCTTCTTTCCACCATGGTGACAAAATGCTTCATATCATGCTCATCTCAACATTTTCATAAAATTGCTTAAAACTTGCATATGTCATCCGCATCATGTTAACTACATTTAAATGCTTAAAATTGTTGTTTGCGTTAAATTGCTAAATAACATGGGGATTTTTCGGAATTGTTCTTCGTTGTTCCGGCCTCATTTAAACTTGCCTAGATAGGTAGTTTTATTATGCTTCACCCCTTGCCATGTTTAACAACATTTAATATTGATGAGTAGCATAACCGAGATCAAAACTAAATAATTGCTTGTGGTGTTTCGTCAATATGCAACTCATTGCATATTGAGCTCCACTTAACTTGTAGTATTGTTTGTTGCACTTTGCCATGTCATGCCTCGTTAAACCGGACATGCATCATACTTGTTTGTGCATCATGCCATGTTTATGCTTGTGCATTTACCATGTTATTTGTTTCTTTCCGGTGTTGCTTCTTAGTTCCAGTAATGTTGCGATTGTGAGGATTCGTTCGACTACTCCCGTTCATCTTCTTCATGGACTTGTTCTTCTTCCTAGCGGGATTTCAGGCAAGATGACCGCTACCCTGGATCTCACTACTATCATTGTTATGCTAGTTGCTTCGTTCTATTGCTTTGCTGCGCTTCCTATAATTTGTTCTTCAAGCCTCCCAAGTTGCCATGAACCTCTAACCTTTGACACTCTTCCTAGCAAACCGTTGTTTGGCTATGTTACCGCTTTGCTCAGCCCCTCTTATAGCGTTGCTAGCTGCAGGTGAAGTTGCAGATTGATCCATGGCGGACAGGGTTATGATGGGATATCACAATATCTCTTATATTATTAATGCATCTATATACTTGGTAAAGGGTGGAAGGCTCGGCCTTATGCCTGGTGTTTTGTTCCACTCTTGCCGCCCTAGTTTTCGTCATACCGGTGTTATGTTCCCGGATTTTGCGTTCCTTACGCGGTCGGGTGATTTATGGGACCCCCTTGACAGTTCGCTTTGAATAAAACTTGTCCAGCAAGGCCCAACCTTGGTTTTACCATTTGCCTCACCACCACCTATACCCTTCCCTTGGGTCCGCCAACCCAAGGGTCATCTTTATTTTAGCCCCCCCGGGCCAGTGCTTGTCTAAGTGTTGGTCCGAACCGAGCAGCCTGCGGGGCCACCTCGCGGCAACTCGAGGTCTGGTTTTACTCGTAGCTTGACTTATCCGGTGTTGCCCTAAGAACGAGATATGTGCAGCTCCTATCGGGATTGTCGGCGCATTGGGCGGCTTTGCTGGTCTTGTTTTACCATTGTCGAAATGTCTTGTAAACCGGGATTCCGAGACTGATCGGGTCTTCCTGGGAGAAGGTATATCCTTCGTTGATCGTGAGAGCTTATCTTGGGCTAAGTTGGGACACCCCTGCATGGTATTATCTTTCGAAAGCCGTGTCCGCGGTTATGTGGCAGATGGGAATTTGTTAATGTCTGGTTGTAGATAACTTGACACCAGATCCGAATTAAAACGCATCAACCACGTGTGTAGCCGTGATGGTCTCTTCTCGGGAGTCGGAAGTGAACACGGTTTCGGGTTATGTTTAGGCGTAAGTAGGAGTTCAGGATCACCTCTTGATCATTGCTAGCTTCACGACCGTTCCTTTTGCTTCTCTTCTCGCTCTCATTTGCCTATGTTAGCCACCATATATGCTTAGCCGCTGCTGCAACCTCACCACTTTACCTCTTCCTTACCCATTAAGCTTTGCTAGTCTTGATACCCATGGTAATGGGATTGCTGAGTCCTCGTGGCTCACTGATTACTACAACAACATTGCGGTATAGGTCATGCGATGATCATGGCGAGAGCGATGCTTGCTTGCGTTGAGTTCTTCTTCGCTTCTTCTTGATCGGGGATAGGTTCGGTCGGCTGCACTGGGCTAGCAAGGTGGATATTGTTTGAGTTTACTTTATGATTCATCCGTAGTCGGATGTTGTTCTTGTATGTTGTATTGTTGTATTCATGTGACATTGTATGTATCGGATGTATCCCCACTATTATGTAATGTTGATGTAATGATATCCACCTTGCAAAAGCGTCTTCAAGATGCGCTTCTATCCTTGGTGGGACCTTCGAGTTCCTTTAGGATAGGGTCGCATCTTGGGCGTGACAATGGGAGCCAAGGACCAGAGGGGAAACCCTTCTCCCATCTAGGGAGGAGATCAAGGAAGAAGAAGAAGAAGGGGCTCTCTCCCCTTGCTTCGGTGGCGCGGAGCAGCAGGGGGCCATTATCATCACCGCGATCTTCACCAACACCGCCGTCATCTTCACCAGCATCTCCATCACCTTCCACCATCTATATCCAGCGGTCCACTCTCCCGCAACCCGCTGTACCCTCTACTTGAACATGGTGCTTTATGCTTCATATTATTTTCCAATGATGTGTTGCCATCCTATGATGTCTGAGTATATTTTCATTGTCCTATTGGTGGTTGATGAATTGCTATGATTGATTTAATTTGCTTGTGGTTATGTTGTTGTCCTTTGGTGCCCATCATATGAGCGCGTGCGTGGATCACACCATAGGGTTAACTGTATGTTGATAGGACTATGTATTGGAGGGCTAGAGTGATAGCAGCTTCAACCTAGCATAGAAATTGATGCATACGGGATTGAAGGGGGATCAATATATCTTAATGCTATGGTTGGGCTTTACCTTAATGAACGTTAGTAGTTGCGGATGCTTGCTAATAGTTCCAATCATAAGTGCATAGAATTCCAAGTCAGGGATGACATGCTAGCTATGGCCTCTCCCACATAATACTTGCTATCGGTCTAGTAACGTAGTCAATTGCCTAGGGACACTTTCACAATTCCTACCACCACTTTTCCACACTCGCTTTATTTACTTTATTGCATCTTTATTTAAACAGCCCCTAATTTTTATTTATGTTTTCTTTATTATCTTGCAAACCTATCCTATCACACCTACAAATTACTTCTAGTTTCATACTTGTTCTAGGTAAAGCGAACGTCAATCATGCGTAGAGTCGTATCTGTGGCCGATAGGACTTGAGAGAGTATTTGTTCTACCTTTAGCTCCTCGTTGGGTTTGGCACTCTTACTTATCGGAAGAGGCTACAACTATCCCATATACTTGCGGGTCATCAAGACCTTTTTCTGGCGCCGTTGCCGGGGAGTCATAACGTGGGGTGAATATTCTCGTGTGCGCTTGCTTGCTTTATCACTAAGTAATTTTTATTTGTTGTTCTAAGTTGTTCTCTATCTTTAGTTATGGATATGGAACGCAAAACACCAAAAAAATTAGGTGTACTTGCTACTCATGGAGATGGGGTAACTCCTAAAACCCTCGATTCTCATTATGTGAAAGATATTGTGTACTACTTTGATAATCCTGAGAAAACCCCATTCAACTTTATAGAGACACGTTGGATCAACGTGAATACTTTAGGGATTATCGTTCGACACAAAAGGGAAACTATTATGGGATCAATTTATTATGTTGCGTTGGTATGCCTGGAATCTATGCTTGAGATATGAAATTACTTGTTGCTATAGGATGAAGGCTCCATACCTTCCCTTTTCATGCAAATTCAATGATAATAAACCTTAGCTTCTTATGCTAATGGTATATATGATTACTATGATGTGGAACAAATAGAAGAATTTGTTGCTTTTAAGGCCGCTTATGAAATTGAAGCTTTGTTTGAAAAGTATGAAGCTTTTGATGATGATGGTTATAGGCCTGAAAATCTTGCTATACTTAGATATTGCTATGAAAATTATGAATACAATTACTATATTAATGCATTTATTAAGGAAGTCTCCGCTGTCCAAGAAGAGACTAATATTTTGCAGGAAGCTATGGAAGAAGAAATTGATGAAACTGTGAGATCATTGGATGAAAAAGATGATGGGCGGTGAAGAACAAAAGGAGGAAGAGTGCATTAGCTACCGTGCCCACCTTCTAATGAGAGTAACTCTTCAACTCATACATTGTTTAATTCCCTTCGTGCTTACGAAGGATGATTGCTATGATGATTGTTATGATCCCGTTGATTCTCTTGAAATATCCCTTTTTGAAGATGCTTGCTATGCTTGTGGCCAAGATGCCAATATGAATTATGCTTATGGAGATGAACTTGCTATAGTTCCTTATGTTAAACATGAAAATGTTGCTATTGCACCCATGCATGATAGTCCTATTATCTTTTGAATTCTCCGACTACACTATATTGGAGAAATTTAAGCTTAGTAAGGATTATATTGATGGGTTGCCTTTTATCATTGCACATGATGATTTTGATGAATATAATATGCATGTGCTTGCTGCTCCTACTTGCAATTATTATGAGAGAGGAACTCTATCTCCGCCTCTTTATGTTTCCAATATGATAGACTTGCAAGAAACTGCTTATACTATGCATTGGCCTTTACTACGTGTGCATGAATTGTTCTCTTATGACATGCCGATGCATAGGAAGAGAGTTAGACTTCGTTGTTGCATGATATATGTTACTTTGTTCTCACTACTAAATTACAAATCATTGTTAATTAAAATTGGCTTTGATATACCTTGGGATCCGGTGCATCAATTACTTGAGTACTAAATGCCTAGCTTAATGGCTTTAAAGAAAGCGCTGCCAGGGAGACAACCCGGAGTTTTAGAGTATCATCTATTTCTGTTGAGTGCTTTCATATAGTTTAAAAACAAAAAAATAAAGAGGGGAACCTAACAACTTTTCAAAAAGGAAAGTGAAAGTGAGAGAGACAAGCATTGTTGAAGTGGGAGCTAGCCTTGAACTTTGTTCATGCTCACGGAAACTTTGTGAATCTTAATTACAGAAAATTTTCATCAAAAATAATTATCCCCTTCTATAATTCCATTGTATTATAAAAATAATGTGCCAAGGTTTGCCTTTAGGATATTTACAATGCTTGTTGGTTTGTGCGGTACAGGACAGAAACTTTGGCTGTAGTGCGCGATTTTACATTTTTAACTGGAACGACAATTGGTTCTGATTCATTTTGCACTGTCTTGCTATAAAACTTGTTTATTTTTCCTAATTGTTGTAGAATTTGTGGGGTACCATAAGTATGGTGGATGTTCAGATTGCTACAGACTATTCTGTTTTTGACAGATTCTGTTTTTGATGCATAGTTTGCTTGTTTTGATGAATCTATCAATTTATATCAGTGGATTAAGCCATGGAAAAGCTATATTACAGTAGACACAGTGCAAAAACAAAATATGAATTGGTTTGCAACAGTACTTAGAGTGGTGATTTGCTTTATTATACTAACGGATCTTACCAAGTTTTCTGTTGAAGTTTTGTGTGGATGTAGTGTCTAATCGAGGATGTCTCGACCCGGCCGCCTCTCGGGAAAGAGGGGGGGGGGTGGGCCTACCTATCCCGAGGGAGCAGCTGAGAGGTTCCAAATGCCGAGCGAAGGGCAGAACTTGATCGTAAGAGGAAAAGGAAGAGGCAGGAGCTCAAGCTTGGGGATGCCCGAGGCACCCCAAGTAAATATTCAAGGAGACTCAAGCTTCCAAGCTTGGGGATGCCCGGATAGCATCCTCTTTCTTCAACAAGTATTGGTATGTTTTGAATTCGTTTAGTTCATGCATTATGTACAAGTCTTGGGCGTCTTTTGCATTTAGTTTTCATTTTTCTTTTATGCACCATCTTTGGTATGAGATAGTCCTTGGTTTATTTATAGAATGCTCATTGCACTTCACTTAAATCTTTTGAGTATGGCTTTATAGAATGCTTCATGTGCTTCACTTATATCATTTGAAATTTGGATTACTGTTTCTCTTCACATAGAAACCGCCATTTGTAGAATGCTCTTTTGCTTCACTTATAATTGTTAGAGCGTGGGCATATCTTTTTTATAAAGAATTAAACTCTCTTGCTTCACTTATATCTATTTAGAGAGATGACAGGAATTGGTCATTCACATGGTTAGTCATAAAATCCTACATAAACTTGTAGATCGCTGAATATGATATGTTTGATTCCTTGCAATAGTTTTGCGATATAAAGGTGGTGATATTAGAGTCGTGCTAGTTGAGTAATTGTGAAATTGAGAAATACTTGTGTTGAGGTTTGCAAGTCCCGTAGCATGCACGTATGGTGAACCGTTATGTAACGAAGTTGGAGCATGAGGTGCTCTTTGATTGCTTTCCTTATGAGTGGCAGCCGGGGTCGAGTGATGGTCTTTTCCTACCAATCTATCCCTCTAGGGGCATGCGTAGTAGTACTTTACTTCGAGGGCTAAGTAGACTTTTGCAATAAGTATATGAGTTCTTTATGACTAATGTGAGCCCATGGATATACGCACACTCACCCTTCCACTTTGCTAGCCTCTATTGTGCCGCGCAACTTTCGCCGGTATCATGAACCCATTATTTACCTTCCTCAAAACAGCCACCATACCTACCTATTATGGCATTTCCATAGCCATTTCGAGATATATTGCCATGCAACTTCCATCATCATCATATACATGACTTGAGCATTCATTGTCATATTGCCTTGCATGATCGTAAGATAGCTAGCATGATGTTTTCATGGCTTGTCCATTTTTTTGATGTCATTGCTATGCTAGATCATTGCACATCTCACACCGCCGGAAGCATTCGCATAGAGTCATATCTTTGTTCGAGATATCAAGTTGTAATATTGATTTGTAAGTAAATAAAAGTGTGATGATCATCATTTTTAGAGCATTGCCCTAGTGAGGAAAGGATGAAGGAGACTATGATTCCCCCACAAGTCGGGATGAGACTCCGGACTTTATGAAAAATAAAAGAGGCCAAAGAAGCTCAAATAAAAAAAGAGGCCAAAGAAGCCCACCAAAAAAAATATAAATAAAAAAAATAAAAAAATAAAAAAATGAGAGAAAAAGAGAGAAGGGGCAATGTTACTATCCTTTTACCACACTTATGCTTCAGAGTAGCACCATCTTCTTCATAGAGAGAGTCTCCTATGCTTTCACTTTCATATACTAGTGTGAATTTTTCATTATAGAACTTGGCTTGTATATTCCAATGATGGGCTTCCTCAAAATGCCCTAGGTCTTCGTGAGCAAGCAAGTTGGATGCACACCCACTTAGTTTAGCTCTAGTGCATCCGTCGCATGGCAATCCCTACTCACTCACATTGATATCTATTGATGGGCATCTCCATAGCCCGTTGATACGTGATGTCTACTACACAACCTTCTTCTTGTAGACGTTGTTGGGCTGCAAGTGCACAGGTTTGTAGGACAATGAAAATTTCCCTCAAGTGGATGACCGAAGGTCTATCAATCCGTGGAGGCGTGGGATGAAGATGGTCTCTCTCAAACAACCCTGAAACCAAATAACAAAAAGTCTCTTGTGTCCCCAACACACCCAATACAATGGTAAATTGTATAGGTGCACTAGTTCGGCGAAGAGATGGTGATACAAGTGCAAAATAGATAGTAGATATGGGTTTTTGTAATCTGAAATAATAAAAGCAGCAAGGTAACTAATGATAAAAGTGAGCGTAAACGGTATTGCAATGATAGGAAACAAGGCCTAGGGTCCATACTTTCACTAGTGCAAGTTCTCTCAACAATAATAACATAGATAGATCATATAAAAATCCCTCAACATGCAACAAAGAGTCACTCCAAAGCCACTAATAGCGGAGAACAAACGTAGAAATTATGGTAGGGTGCGAAACCACCTCAAAGTTATTCTTTCTGATCAATATATAAAATAGTTCGTACTAGAATAACATCTTAAGACACAAATCAACCAAAACCCTAATGTCACCTAGATACTCCATTGTCACCTCAAGTATCCGTGGGCATGATTATACGACATGCATCACACAATCTCAGATTCATCCAACCAAGACAAAGTACTTCAAAGAGTGCCCCAAAGTTTCTATCGGAGAGTCAAGAACGTGTGCCAACCCCTATGCATAGGTTCCCAATGTCACGAAACCCGCAAGTTGATCACCAAAACATACATCAAGTGGCACATGATATCCCAATGTCACCACGGATAATCACGGCAAGACATACATCAAGTGTTCTCATAAAAGACTCAATCCGATAAGATAACTTCAAAGGGGAAACTCAATTCATCACAAGAGAGTAGAGGGGGAGAAACATCATAAGATCCAACTACAATAGCAAAGCTCGGGATACATCAAGATCGTATCACCTCAAGAACACGAGAGAGAGAGATCAAACACATAGCTCTTGGTACATACCCTCAGCCCGAGGGTGAACTACTCCCTCCTCGTCATGGATAGCGCCGGATGATGAAGATGGCCATCGGTGATGGCTTTCCCCTTCGGCGGTCTTGCCTAAAGGGCTCTGAGAGGTTTTGGTGGCTCTGAGAGGCTTGCGGCGGCGGAACTCCCGATCAATCTTACATTACGGAAGTTTTAGGGTACAAGAGTATATATGGAGTGCGAAGTGCGTGGGAGGAGCTACGGGGCCCCACGAGGCGGGGCGGGCTCGGGGAGGTGGGCACGCGCCCCACCTCGTGGGCAGCCCAGATCTCCCGGCGTGCACTCAAGTTCCACTGGGTTGCTTTCCTTCCAAAAATAACTTCTCCAGTTGATTCCGTTCCGTTTGACTCCGTCGATATTCCTTTTCTTGAAACACCAAATAGGCATACAACAAATGAAATGGCTGGGCCTCCGATTAATAGGTTAGTCCCAAAATAATATAAAAGTGGATAATAAATCCCAATATTGCCTAAAGCAGTAGATAAAGTAGCATGGAGCAATCAAAAATTATAGATATGTTGGAGACGTATCAATACGCCTAGTGGATGTGAGACTATCTTCTCCCTTTTTGTCCTCACAACCACCACCAAATACCACCATAGTGCTATGGCCATGGCTTGCGCTCATGTATTGCGTAAGAGTTGAAAAAGCTGAAGCGCATTAAAAAGTATGAACCAATTGCTTGAAGTATTATTGTTTTATGTCAAATGATAGACTATTGCCTTGAATCACTCGTGCCTTAATATTCATGTCATGATTAGACATATGATCAATATTATGCTAGATAGCATTCTACATCAAAAATTATCATTTTTATCATTTACCTACTCGAGGACGAGCAGGAATTAAGCTTGGGGATACTGATATGTCTCCGTCGTATCTATAATTTTTGATTGTTCCATGCCAATATTATTCAACTTTTATATACTTTTGGCAACTTTTTATACTATTTTTTGGGACTAACATATTGATCCAATGCCCAGTACCAGTTCCTGTCTGTTGCATGTTTTTTGTTTCGCAGAAACCCAATATCAAACGGAGTCCAAACGGGACAAAAACGGACGGAGATTTTTTTTTGGAATATTTGTGATTTTTCGGAAGTAAAATCAACGCGAGAAGGTGCCTGAGGGGCCAGGAGATAGGGGGCGCGCCCCAGGGAGGCAGGCGCACCCTAGACTCTCCTGGGCCCCCCGTAAGGCGGTTGACGCTCTTCTTTGCCACAAGAAAGCTAATTTTATGAGAAAGATCTGAGCGAAAGATTCAACCCAATCGGAGTTACGGATCTCCGGATATAAAAGAAACGGTGAAGCGGTAGAATCTGAGAACACAGAAACAGAGAGATAGATCCAATCTCGGAGGGGCTCTCGCCCCTCCCACGCCATGGGAGCCAAGGACCAGAGGGGTCTCGCCCCTCCCACGCCATGGGAGCCAAGGACCAGAGGGGAAACCCTTCTCCCATCTAGGGAGGAGGTCAAGGAAGAAGAATAAGAAGGGGGGCTCTCTCCCCCTTGCTTCCGGTGGCGCCGGAACACCGTCGGGGGCCATCATCATCACCGCGCTCTTCATCAACACCGCCGTCATCTTCACCAACATCTTCATCACCTTCCCCATCTATATCCAGCGGTCCACTCTCCATGACCCGCTGTACCCTCTACTTGAAGATGGTGCTTTATGCTTCATATTATTTTCCAATGATGTGTTGCCATCCTATGATGTCTAAGTAGATTTTCGTTGTCCTATTGGTGGTTGATGAATTGCTATGATTGATTTAATTTGCTTGTGGTTATGTTGCTGTCCTTTGGTGCCCATCATATGAGCGCGCGCATGGATCACACCATAGGGTTAGTTGTATGTTGATAGGACTATGTATTGGAGGGCTAGAGTGACAGAAGCTTCAACCTAGCATGGAAATTGATGCATACGGGATTGAAGGGGGACCAATATATCTTAATGCTATGGTTGGGTTTTACCTTAATGCACGTTAGTAGTTGTGGATGCTTGCTAATAGTTCCAATCATAAGTGCATAGAATTCCAAGTCAGGGATGACATGCTAGCTGTGGCCTCTCCCACATAATACTTGCTATCGGTCTAGTAACGTAGTCAATTGCCTAGGGACACTTTCACAATTCCTACCACCACTTTTCCACACTCGCTTTATTTACTTTATTGCATCTTTATTTAAACAGCCCCTACTTTTTATTTATGTGTTCTTTATTATCTTGCAAACCTATCCTATCACACCTACAAAGTACTTCTAGTTTCATACTTGTTCTAGGTAAAGCGAACGTCAAGCGTGCGTAGAGTCGTATCTGTGGCCGATAGGACATGAGAGAGTATTTGTTCTACCTTTAGCTCCTCGTTGGGTTCGACACTCTTACTTATCGAAAGAGGCTACAACTATCCCGTATACTTGCGGGTCATCGAGGGTTTATCGCAGTTTCATGTAAATATCGTAAAATAATACTTTTTCTGCAAATGTAAATTAAATTATATATATTATATAATTTAAATATATTTTGGAAATTTCTAAAATTATTCCAATTTTTTATTTTATTAGACCAATGGTAATGTAATGTAGTATATAACAATTTGGTTATATTATTTTTAGGTATAGACTATTTTTATGTTTTTTTAAATTATAATGATTTTAAAATTATCAAAATTAGGGTCTTTTTTTTCTGATCATTTAAAATTATTAAACTATAAATATAAAATAATAAATATATTAATGAATTTTAATTAATTATGAATTTAATAATTAATATTTCATATTAAATATAATTATATATATATTAAATTTATATATATATATATATTATATATATATATATATATATATAATAAAATATATATATTAATATATATATAAAAAACATAAAGGTAGATCATTCTATTAATAAGTTCTAAATTTAAATTAAATAAACAATTTTATAACAAAAATTTAGAATTACAAAACTACTAAATAATAAATGGGCTAAACCAAATTGAAGGTTCTTAAACTTGTTTCTCCCCTTTCATTAAACTTAAATTCCTTAAAAACTTTTAATAATTAACTAGAATTTCACTTGGGAATTTTAAACCAACAGGGGAAAATACCCCTTAGGGGTTTTAAATAATAAATTTTAAAAAAAAAGAGACTCCGGCGTGTCGACCCCAACTCATTATTACGTGAGAGTGTCATGGGCAGCGAGCTTCACAGTGGGCCTTCTTCACGACCTTGGGCCTTTCTTGGGGCGGCGAGCTTCACGACCTTGGGCCTTCTTTATAGGCCTTGGGCCCTTCTTCAGGCACCGGGCCTTCTTACGAGCAATAGGCCTTACTTCACATGCATCAGGCCTTCTTTACAGGCACTGGGCCTTACTTCAAGGGTAGAACCTCCGGAGGTGCTGAATGTTCCACGTATTCGGGATGGGCACCCCTTCCTTGGTCTCCAAGCGCGCGGCGCCAGGTCTGGAAACATGAACAACCTTGAACGGGCCCTCCCACATGGGCGAGAGCTTGTGCAACCCTTCCACGAGAGCACCGCTTGAGCACGAGGCCACCTACCTCGAGAGTCCGGCGGATATTGCGAGTGGTACGCCGGCGCTTTGGTATCTTGCTACTCCTAGTGCAGCCTCCGATGATGTTCCTCCCCGGACGAGGTCCATCCCGCATGGCGTCTGCTGCGCTTTATCAACGCCGGGACCTGCATGGAGGAACGCCTGCGCTCGTGAGCGAGGAAGAACGGGTCGGCCGGTCGACTTGGTGGCGGTAGTGCGGATGGACCATAGCACTGACTAGAGCTCATCGTACCAGCCCCTGCCGCAGGCCTCCAGCTTCTTCTTGAAGGTCCTAGTTTTGAGGCCCTTCAGGACCTCTGCATTGGCGCGTTCAGCCTGGCCGTTGCTCCGAGGGTGTGCCACCAAAGCATAGCATATCTGCGTTCCGAGGTTAGCACAATATGTTTTGAAGAGATTGCTCGTGAACTGTGAACCCTTGTCGGTGACGATGCGATTAGGCACCCTGAATCGGCTCACGAGGCCCTTGATGAACTTGACTGCAGAGCCGGCCGGGATGGTGCGGACAGCTTCCACCTCCGACCACTTGGTGAACTTGTCAATGGCGACGTAGTGGTAGTGATAGCCCTGGCGCCCAGAAAGCAGGCCCAAGATATCCAACCCCGTGCGACGGACACGAGAGTGGGATGGTCTGCGAACCCGAGCGCTGATGGATCTGCTTGGCGTGGAATTGGAGCTTCACAATCCTTCACCAGCTCGATTGCGTCGTTGAGTCTTTGTAGGCCAATAAATCCGCTGCAAAATGTCTTGCCGAGCGGGTCCGTGATGACGAGTGGTGCCCACAGTCTCCACCGTGAATGTCGCCAACAACTCCTTCCCTGTTCCTGGAGATGCAGCTGAGGAAACACCATTTGGCCGCTTCGGTAGAGCTCTCCATCTTGAATCACGATGGGCCGTGGCCTGCCGGGCCATGCGTTCGCATCCTCTTCTTTCTCTGGTAGAGTCCCTTGCATTAGGTAATCCTTGAGCTCCGCCATCCGCATCCCTCCACGAGGCTCAGCGCTAGGAGCCAGCGTGCTCTGAGGTCAGACCCGGTCGGAGCTCTGAGGCGGCGGTTGAGGAGTTCCTCTCGAGCTTCTGCTGTGCTTGATAGTGGCGGTGTTCTTTGAGGGCTTGAAGAGTCGTTCTCGAAAACACCGGGCTCTTGAGGCAGCCGCCTTGATGAGGTTGGTGAAGTCGGCCTTGCGCTCCTTTCCTCCCTTCTTGGCACAACAACGGGTTTGCCAGCCATTGAGTGCGAACTTCACGAATGACACTGCGGCTTCCGGCTTGCGGGTTTCTTGGACGATGAGGCCCGCTTCTCAATGGACTGCCGCCTTGCTTTCTGCTTCACGGGGCCCACATTGGGCACATGTTAAGGTGATGCTCGATCACCTTCTTTGGGACCCCCGCTAGCTGCTTGGGTTCCCACGCAAACACCTCCTTGTTCACGCAGGAATTTCACGAGCCTCCTCACGGTGAGTCGAGATTGGCGCCTATGGTGAAGGTGGCGCAGAGATCCGTCCTCATCAAGCTGGTACACGCTTAGTATCTGTCTTGTCTGGGTGAACAACTGCTTCTTCTTGGTTGGCGTAACCACCGTAGCCTTGGGGTGTCGGTCTTTGGTGGGCTGCACCACTCGGCTGTCTTGAAGAGCAAGCTTGGCGCCATCGAGCATCTTCGTATCTCCGAGTTATGGTGAGGGCGCCGCTGCTCCGGGCATCTTCATGAGGTTGTAGGCGGGTGAGTCGCTGCCATGAACCGGGCCAAGGCAGGTAGCGAGGATGGCGTTATCGGAAGGCCGATGTGGGCGATGTCGAAGTCGACCAGCTCCGTCGGAACTTGTCGTGGGTGCCAAAAGGTCACCAAAAGCGGGTCTGCCCGAGGGCGGTTGAACTGCCTCCTCGCCGAGAAGGGCTTCTTGGCTGAGTCGTTCAGGCACGTGGAGGAGGCTAAAGGCCTCCACGAAGACACTGCGAGGCGCAATGCCATCAATGAGGTCTGGTGATGGCCACCTAGCGGATGGTGGGCATGCAAAGCATCGGAATGCACCGGCGGCGGTGTTGGCGGGGTGATCGTCCAAGCTGAAGGTCAAGTCGGCCTTGGGTGCCGCCAACCGGAGGACCTCCATGGCGCATGAGAGGCGGCGCCGATCTGGCGGCGAATGGTTTGGCGTGGCGGCCGAGGTGGCACTGCGAGCCGCCAGGAGAGCTGCGATGACGTGGTGGCGCAGCGTAATGGGCGAGAAGAGGTCGCGCAGCTCCTCCCAGGAGGCCACAGAAGCCGTTGGCAGGTGGAGCAGCCACATGCGCGGAACACCGGTGAGGGCCATGGGAAACCAGTTAGCCATGACCCTGTCGTCGCCCTCGGCCCTGAGGACGGCCTCCTCATATGCGGCGAAAGCTAAGCGGATCCGTCAGCTGTCATGCGGCGGCATCTCGGTTTGAACTTGTGCACTTGCACTGTCAAGGCGGGGCCAAGGCTCGAGCCCCAGCGATGATGGCGCTAATCGCTGGGCTGGCGATGCGCCGTCGACCATGAGGCGGCGATGTTGATGGAGAGCAGGTCGATGGAAGGAGAGCTCGGCGCACCCTACGCGCGCCAAATGTCGGATATTGGGTTCGGCAAAACCCTTAAGGTTCGAACTGCGGGGTGCGCGAAGATCTACTTCCTACCAATCCCGTCCCACGCCTCGCCGTGAATCTAAGGTACCGATAAACAACACAAAGGGACACAAGGTTTATACTAGTTAAGACCACCGTTGTGGTGTAATACCCTACTCTAGTTTGTGGTGTGGTGGATTGCCTCGGGGCTGATGATGAGCAGTCGAGAGGAAGAACAACCTCGCGAGGGTGTTCTTGAGCTGGTGTGGTGTTCTACTTGGGTGGATTCGATCGTCTCGGATGAGATCAGATCTCTTGTGGTGGCTATCTCTATTTATAGAGGCCTGGTCCTCTTCCCAAATATCAGCGAAAGGAGCCAACAACGGCCATTCGAAGGGAATATCTAGTAGAAGTTATCTGACTAAAGTTGGTCTTATTGCCAAAACCTTGGCGATGAAGCCGTCTTGGCTCCACGGTGACCTCCGACCTGCCGCTCTGCTGGTCTTGGTCTCATTGCACCGATATGGTAACCTTTGCTAGATGCCTCGGTACTCCGCGCTGCGCTTGCCCCTTGCACCAAGAGGAAACAAGGACCTGCGTGGGATGGCGCCCCTTGGTCTTGATCGTCATGGCTTGCGTCATGAGCACCTCGCGAGTGCCTTGCCTTGATCTCTCCGCCTTCTGCAAGCCTGCTGGTGAGGCCGCCTCTGAGAAGCCTTGCGTCGTCCACCCTGCGAGGCTTGGCCCTCGCAAGGGTCTTGAGCTTGGTTGATGAAGGCAGGCGTCTTGGGCCTCCCCTTGAGCCACGCCCAGTGCGGCGAGCAGTCGGGGACCCCGTTCCCGAGCGCCGACAACTAGTAATACTCGTGCATCTTGTGGGCAACATTAAAGCACTCGTCTTCCATCTTAGAGCATCTCCAATAGAATCGCATAGCGTGGCGCTTTAAAAAAGCGTTTACAGTGCTGAGATCGAGAAGTAGAGAGACTAGAGAGTAGAGCATTGTTCTCAGCATTGATAGATAACAAAAAAGATAATTCAACTACTCCTCGTCGTCCGACTTCTCCTCGGTGATGTCCTCCTCCGACGTCTGACTGTAGTCGTGAAGATACCGATCGTCGTTGGATTCCCAGGGCGACGCTACTCCTAGCCTCATGTTGAATTGAGCGTCCGCTTTTCACCTACGCTTGTCCTCGCGATAGGGGCTCGCTCCGCCCTCCTCTTATACCTCTCCGCCCTCCTTTGCACGTAGAACTCGTGCTCGTTGATGATGTCCTGCGGGAAGCTTTGGCGCCACAGCGCCATGGCTTCCTCGTCCATCTTGGCGATGCCGAGACGGTGCTCCCGCCTCCGGTTGTCGCGACGATCCTCGTTGGTGCTAAGCCTCGGCAGAGGTGCGAGCTCCTGCGGCCACTCCAGCGTCGGCACGTTGGGAAGTTCAATGTACTATGAGGCCACAGAGGTGCCAGCGCCGCGCATCGTACGGCGGCCTCATTGGCGGTGTTGAAATTGCGAGGCGGCGCATCCCGCCGAACGGATCTCAGCGGAGCCGCGGGGCGTCTGTGACGCGCTGGTATCCCCAAGTTTCAGCGTCGGCATGGTGGCCTGTGGCGGTGAGCGAAAAGAGTGGGGAGAGAGTGGTGGCGAGCGCAGAGCGGGGAAGAGCGGTGGCAAGGCGAGCGGTGGGAGGTGTTGGATTTTATAAAGCGCGCCGGACACATGGCGCCAAAACTAGCGCGCCCGACCGCTTTCTCTGTCAGCGATCCTTTCCAGCGTCTTTGCTATCTCTACTCTCTTCTCTACTGTTATATTTATTTTATATTTAATATTTATCTCTACTTCTCTCTGTCTACTTTT
>JAHHZJ010000611.1:0-71625 GCA_021437245.1 Aegilops speltoides | reverse complement strand
GGCCCAATAATAAGGTGACGACACCTAGAATAGCCTATGGGCGAATATTATGAAGTGGCATCTTGTATATTTCGTCCAAGGCTTCATGCACTCCTTATGGTGGCTTCAAAGTCCTGAAATCATCACTTGTAACTCCGTTCTTGATCCCTTAGCATGCCATCAACTCCATGCGTGTTCTTGCTCCAATGTTCACCCTTCTCCAAGCTAGGCCCTTCATTTGTAAACAAAACAAATGTATCCAATTTAAGCACATCATATTCTCATGAACATTAGAATCATTACCAAGAAGCGAAAGTACACAGTAATTTAATTGGCGTCTTGTGAGCTCTAGTAATTGGTCCAGTATGTATAGCAGCAGGGGCTGTGGGTGTAACAATGGTATTGATGTCCTCATCACTATCTCTCACCACAAGACCACATCCACATCCTTACTACATCCAATGGTTCAACAACAGCGGCAAGGTGAAGGTAACACGTCTTGTTAGTGTGCATTTTAGTATCTCTACATATCTGATTATGTTGATTGTGATGTGGTACCTATGCAAGCATGTTCCTTGTTACTTGGTAGACCATGGCAATTTGATAAAATTCTGTACACCATGGTAGAAACAATCGGTATACTCTTGTTCATAAGGATAAAATATTACTTTGCTTCCTATGACTCCACAGTCCATTTTGAAAGATGATATTAATAGAGCTAATAAAGCAAAACAGGAGAAAAATAAGAGTGAAAATCAGATTGTGGCAAAAGAATTTGAGCAACACATGAAGCCTAATAATAAACCATCTCTGTTGCTACGAAATTAAATTGAAAAGTGCTTGTTTACTTGCCACCAAATCTGATATTGATGAGCTAGATTTTAGCAAATCTATTTGCTATGCTTTTGTGTGCAAAGAGGCATTATTTTCATTAGAGGGCGTGCCTTCCTCTTTGCCCCTGCTGTCACTAACATTTTGCGGGGAGTTCGGCGTCTTTCCACAAGGCGTGCCACGGGATTACCACCTATTCGAGGATTGAGCATCAAATTGACTTAATTCCGGTGCATCATTACCAACCGTGCACCATACCGTACCAATCCGGAGGAGACGAAGGAGATTATCGTCAAGTCACAGGAGCTGCTCGACAAAGGTTATATCTGCGAATCCCTTAGTCCTTGTGCTGTTCCTATTATTCTAGTGCGAAAAAGGATGGTACGTCCGCGTATGTGTGTTGATTGTAGAGGCATCAATAATATTACTATTAGTTATCGTCACCCTATTCCTAGGCTAGATGATATGCTTGATGAATTGAGTGGCTCTACAATATTCTCCAAAGTTGATTTGCGTAGTGGATACCATCAAATTCGTATGAAATTGGGAGATGAATGGAAAACAGCATTTAAAACTAAGTTTGGATTATATGAGTGGTTAGTCATGCCTTTTGGGTTAACTAATGCACCTAGTACTTTCATGAGATTAATGAGCGAAGTTTCGTGCTTTCATTGGACGATTTGTGGTAGTCTATTTTGATGATATACTGATTTATAGCAAATCTTTGGAAGAACATTTGGAACATTTACGTGCTGTTTTTAATGCTCTCGTGATGCGTTTGTTTGGTAACCTTGGGAAGTGCACCTTTTGCACGAGCAGTATCTTTTCTTGGCTATGTTGTTACTTCACGAGAATTGAAGTTGATAAAGCCAAGATTGAAGCTATTGAGAGTTGGCGCAGCCCAAAGCAGTCACACAAGTGAGGAGTTTCCTTGGCCTCGCTGGTTTCTATAGGCGTTTTGTGAGAGATTTCAGCACCATTGCTGCACCTCTCAACGAGCTTACAAAGAAGGATGTGCCTTTTGTTTGGGGTACCGCACGGGAAGAAGCCTTCACGGTATTGAAAGCTAAGTTGACACATGCTCCTTTACTCCAACTTCCTGATTTTAATAAGACTTTTGAGCTTGAATGTGATGCTAGTGGAATTGGATTAGGAGGTGTGTTATTACAAGATGGCAAACCTGTTGCATACTTTTACGAAAAATTGAGTGGGCCTAGTCTGAATTACTCTACTTATGATAAAGAATTATATGCTCTTGTTAGGACTTTAGAAACATGGCAACATTATTTATGGCCCAAAGAATTTGTTATACATTCTGATCATGAATCTTTGAAACATATTAAAAGTCAAGCTAAACTGAATCGTAGACATGCTAAATGGGTTGAATTCATTGAGACTTTCCCTTATGTCATTAAACACAAGAAGGGTAAAGAAAATGTTATTCTTGATGCATTGTCTCGTCGCTATACTATGCTTTCACAACTTGACTTCAAAATATTTGGTTTGGAGACCATCAAAGATCAATATGTGCATGATGCTGATTTTAAAGATGTATTGCAGAATTGTAAAGAAGGAAGAACATGGAACAAGTTTGTCGTTAATGATGGGTTTGTGTTCGTGCTAACAAGCTATGCATTCCAGCTAGCTCCGTTAGTCTTTTGTTGTTGCGGAGGCGCATGGAGGAGGACTAATGGGACACTTTGGCGTGAAGAAGGCGGAGGGCGTACTTGCTACACATTTCTTTTGGCCAAAGATGAGGCGGGATGTTGGCGTTTTATTGCTCATTGCACTACATGTCAAAAAGCTAAGTCACGACTCAATCCTCATGGTTTATATATGCCTTTACTGTACCTAGTGTTCCTTGGGAGGATATATCGATGGACTTTGTTTTAGGTTTACCTAGAACAAAGAAGGGAGGATAGCATATTTGTTGTCGTGGATAGATTCTCGAAAATGGTACACTTTATACCATGTCATAAAAGCGATGATCTTGTCAATGTTGCTGATTTGTTCTTTCGTGAAATTATTAAACTTGCATGGTGTGCCAAATACTATTGTTTCAGATCGTGATACTAAATTTCTTAGCCACTTTTGGAGATGTTTATGGGCTAAGTTGGGGACTAAACTGCTTTTAGTACTACTTGTCACCCCAAAACTGATGGACAAACTGAAGTAGTCAATAGAACATTGTCTACTATGCTTAGGGCTGTTCTAAAGAAAAATAAGAAAATGTGGGAGGAATGCTTGCCTCATATTGAATTTGCTTATAATCGTTCATTGCATTCTACTACTAAGATGTGCCCTTTTGAAGTTGTGTATGGTTTCCTACCTCGTGCACCTATTGATTTGTTGCCTCTTCCATCTTGGAGAAGGTTAATTTTGATGCTAAAGAACGTGCTGAATTGATTTTAAAAATGCATGAGTTAACTAAGGAAAACATTGAGCGTATGAATGCTAAATATAAACATCTTTGGAGATAAGGGTAGAAAACATGTGGTGTTTGCACAGGAGATCTTGTTTGGTTACATTTGCGTGAGGATAGATTCCTGATTTGCATAAATCAAAACTAATGCCACGTGCTGCTGGTCCCTTTAAGGTGTTGGAGAAAATAAATGATAATGCATATAAACTTGAGCTGCTGCAGATTTTGGGGTTAGTCCCACTTTTAACATTGCAGATTTGAAGCCTTATTTGGGTGAGGAGATGAGCTTCCGTCGAGGGCGACTTCATTTCAAGAAGGGAGGATGATGAGGACATCAATACCATTGTTACATCCACAGCCCCTCTTGTTACATATCTGGGACCAATTACTAGAGCTCGCATGCGCCAATTAAATTACAGGTACTTTCGTTTCTTGGTAATGATTCTAATGTTCATGAGAATATGATGCTGCCTAAATTGGATACATTTGTTTTGCTTACAAATGAAGGGCCTAGCTTGGAGAAGGGTGAACATTGGAGCAAGAACACGCATGGAGTTGATGGCATGCGCAAGGGGATCAAACGGAGTTACAAGTGATGATTTCAGGACTTTGAAGCCACCATAAGGAGTGCATGAAGCCTTGGACGAAATATACAAGATGCCACTTCATAATATTCGTCCATAGGCTATTCTAGGTCTTCTGCGTCACCTTATTATTGGGCCAGGCCCATGTAATTTCGAAATACATTAGTATAGGCTATTTTTAGAGTCCGTATGTGTGGGGAAACAAGAGATAGGGTTAGTTTCGGACCCCTCCACCAAGGGCCACGAAATTCACCCCCTCTTCCTCCATATATACCGCCCTTAGGGCACCGTTTAGACTTGGGTTTTTTAGATCAAAAGTTAGCCATAGCTGCAACTTGCGTGCCGTTTGTGTTCAGCGACCGGACAAAGCGTCATTGAACCCCACCTTGATCAATAAAGCTTTCATCTTATATTCGCAATATCCAGTTGCAATCTCAGTTTCTTGCTTGTTCTTCGTTTGCTCGCGAAATAGACCCTCGTGGTCGAGTTGATCGTGCTCGGCGTGGTCAATAACCTCTCGGAGTTGGTTTAGCGATTGCTAAAGGCGCGCGTCCTTACTGCGTTCGTAGTCGGATCGTCAAAGTCGACTTCCACCAAAGCGAAATCCACCATCTCATCGAAGGCGGGACACCTCTGCCTCTATCGATTAACGCTCACGTTGTACTTGTAAACTTGGTATGTCGAGCTTGTAGGCGTTGTTGTTGTAGCGTGCTAGCACCTTGAAGGGTCCATCGGCTCGAGGTAGAAGTTTGGACTTGTGTTCGTTGGGAAGCGTTCCTTGCGAAGGTGTAGCCACGAGATCGCCTATGTTGAAGATCATGGGTTGCTTGTTGATGTTGAGCTTGGTCGTTAGTCGTTGTACTTGGCGCTCGATGGTGTGTCTTGTATCTTCATGCATCTTCTTGATGTAGCTTGCACGGGCACTTGCGTCGAGGTTGATGCGCTCTTGTAGAGGAAGAGGTAGAATGTCAATGGGGACAATGGGTTGAAGCCGTGAAGCGACCTCGAAGGAGACTTGCGGTAGTCGAATGTCTTGCGGTTGTAGGCGTACTTTCGGCGATGGGTAGACATGCTTCCCACTCCTTGATGTTCTTCTTGATCAACACGCGCAGTAGAGTGGAAGCGTCCGGTTCGTCACCTCCGTTTGGCCGTCGGTTTGAGGATGGTATGCGGATGAGAACAAGAGCTTGATTCGAGCTTGGCGCATAGAGTCTTCAAAAGTAACTCAAGAACTTGGCGTCATGATCGGAGCGATTGTCTTGATACTCCATGAAGGCGCAAGATTTCCCTACAAAAGAGATTTGCAATATGTGAAGCATCGTCTACCTTGTTGCAAGGAATGAAATGTGCCATCTTAGAAAATCGGTCCACAACAACAAACACGGAATCCTTTCCATTTTGAGTTCTAGGCAAACCAAGTACAAAATCCATGCTAATGTCTTCCCAAGGTTGATAAGGAATAGGAACAGGCATGTAAAGACCATGAGATTGAGCTTTTGACTTAGCTTTGCGGCATGTAGAGCATCGGGTGGTGAAGCGAGAGACATCTCGAAACATCTTGGGCCAAAAGTAGTTCTTGGAGAGCGTGGCGAAGGTCTTGTCGCGTCCAAAATGTCCCATGAGTCCACCTCCATGAGCCTCTTGCAAAAGGAGCAAGCGAAGAGAAGACTCGGGTATGCATAGTTTGTTAGCTCTCATAAGATAACCATCCTTGAGGTAATATTGTTCCCAAGATGTATCGTCAAACATTTAGCATAATGAGGTGCAAAAGATGGATCACTAGCATACAAATCTTTGATATGCTCAAAACCTATAACATTCAACTCAAGTTGGGTGACAAGCATGCATATGCGTGAAAGTGCATCGGCAACTACATTTTCCTTGCCCTTAATGTACTTGATCACATATGGAAAAGATTCAATGAATTCACTCCATTTGTGATGAGGACATCAATACCATTGTTACACCCACAGCCCTGCTGCTATACATCTTGGACCAATTACTAGAGCTCACAGCCGCCAACTAAATTACCGGTACTTTCGTTTCTTGGTAATGATTCTAATGTTCATGAGAATATGATGATGCCTAAATTGGATACATTTGTTTTGCTTACAAATGAAGGGCCTAGCTTGGAGAAGGATGAACATTGGAGCAAGAACAAGCATGGAGATGATGGCATGCATAAGAGGACAAGAATGGAGTTACAAGTGATGATTTCAGGACTTTGAAGCCACCATAATGAGTGCATGAAGCCTTGGACGAAATATACAAGATGCCACTTCATAAATTTCGTCCAGAGGCTATTCTAGGTGCTTTCGTCACCTTATTATTGGGCCAGGCCCATGTAATTTCGAAATACATTAGTATAGGCTATTTTTAGAGTCCGTATGTGTGGGGAAACAAGAGATAGGGTTAGTTTGGACCCCTCCACCAAGGGCCACGAAATTCTCCCCTCTTCCTCCATATATATAGCCCTTAGGGCACCGTTTAGACTTTGGGTTTTGTTTAGATTAAAAGTTAGCCATAGCTGCAACTTGGCGTGCCGTTTGTGTTCAACGACCGGACAAAGGCGTCACAGAACCCCACCTTGATCAATAAAGCTTTCATCTTATATTACGCAATATCCAGTTGCAATCTCAGTTTCTTGCTTGTTCTTCGTTTGCTTGCGAAAACAGACCCTCGTGGTCGGAGTTGATCGTGCTCGGCGTGGTCAATAACCTCTCGGAGTTGGTTTAGCGATTGCTAAGCGCGGCGTCCTCGCTGCGTTAAGTGGTCGGATCGTCAAAGTCGACTTCCACCAAAGCGAAATCCACCATCTCATCGAAGGCGGGACACCTTTGCCTCTATCAAGTGGTATCGAGCTCCGGGTTGCTCGGTGAGATTTTACTGATTTTAAGTAGTATAGATCGAGTCATTTCTTCATACCTATAGTCCACGAAAAAGCCAAAAAAAAATTAGGGTTAGTTCATCCCGTCCGAACAAATCTGAGCCTTTGCATAATCTTTTACGTATTTGCTTTGTTGAATTTGCGGTTGCATCGTCGTGTCAAGTTCTTGGTCTTAGCGTCTAGTCTTTTAGAGTTTGAGTTCTTTTCACGAGGTTGTCACGTCGCCGCTGCCATATACCACCACCACATATTCACCGCCAATCCGAATCCATATACGCCACCACATATCCGCCGCCATCACGCCCATCCGAGTCCACCTGCAACATATATCCGCCACCAGTCCGAGTTCCACCAGACTCATCTCCGCCACCAGTCTCGATTTCCAGATCACGCGATACTCCGAGTCGTGACAGCAGAGGACTCCCCAACTTCCAAGCCATCCGCAGAAGAAAATTAGTTCCAGTTTCAAAAAAAAAACTAAGTCTGGAAAATTCTGGCTAGGCAGTTTTTAGACCATTTGTAGACTTTTCCGAAAAAAATTTGTTGCGGAACAAAAAAAAAGGAAAAAAAGTGCAAAAAAAAAGAAAAAAAAGAGAAAAAAAATTCAGAGTGTGCTCCTCCCTTGTTTACGTGCAGCGCCGTGATTTTGTTAGTGTTCTAGGCTCGCGTCTCTAGCACGGTCTAGCCTAGGACCAGCCTGATACCGTCGTTGGCGTTTATTCAACTTTGCACCTCTGAATTGATTATTCTTGACCTTTTTTTGCTACCATATTATAAGCCTTCCCAGCTCCACATACATCTCGTCGTGCGCTTGATTCTCCACAGTAATCGCTATAGCCAAGCTTTGAGAGTTTTGACTACTAGCGGTTGCCGATCACCGCTTTCTTCTTTGGGTAAGAACTGGTAAAATTTGAGATTTGCTTGTGGTTGTGACTGTCCACCACACCACCACCACCACTTCCTAGTAGTCTGCAGGATCATATTCTTGTGTGTTTCTATTGCTGCTAACCATGGCGGGATCACAAGCCGATGAGGCTGATTGGGAGAACTGACGAACAAACAGCTACATGATAAGTTTCACAAATGATGATTGGACAGGTGCAAGGCGTGCTAAACAGATTTGTGAGGCCATGGAGAAGATAGATGGCATTGAGAAGGCGTTTGAAACAAAGCTTGATAGCAAGTTTGATGAATTGCTCGCGCGTTTTCCACAACCACCGCGGCTGCACCTATCGCACCTCTGCTGCGACAACAACTCGCCCCTTCCGAATCAGTATGGGCGAGCTCAGCGTGTTCCTATTGAGCGAGGACAAAATTCTGGTGCCGCTGCTCTCTGCTGTTGGTGCTTCTTTGGCTCCTGCTCTGCTGCTGGTGGTACAGGGAGGATGATGAGTATGTGGGCGATTATGAGGATGAGGTTGATCAACATCGAACTACGTGCAACCACCAGCACCACAACCACCAGGTCGTCCACATGCAAATAATGGCAATATTAGGGCTCCCCTCAGTGCGAGATCATGACCATCTCCCTAAACTGAAATTGAATATTCCACCATTTGAGGGTAGATATGTTCTGATATATATCTTACTTGGGAGTTAGAAACTGAACAACGATTTACATGTTTACAATATCACGAGGAGAGCGTGTTCTGCTGCTTTGTTTGTGCTTTCACTAGCTTTGCATGTGTTTGGTGGTCGAACATTGTAGATTATATCCTGTTCCAGCTACTTGGGATGCTTTGAAAACTGCTATGCGTGCTCGTTGGGTTCCACCATATTATCAGCGTGAATTACTTCAAAAATTGCAGCGCTTAAGACAAGGAAAAAATTCTGTAGAAGAATATTATCGGGAATTACAAACTGGCTTAATTAGATGTGGTATTGTTGAGGAGAATGAAGCTATGCTTGCACGTTTTACGGGTGGATTAAATAGAGATTCAGACCATTCTAGACTATAAGGATTATAATAATATCACTCGTTTATTCCATCTTGCTTGTAAAGCTGAATGTGAAGTCAGGATCGGCAGGCATTGGCGCGGACTAACTTTTCTGCAGGTCGACCTTCATCATGGACACCACGCATCATCTACTTCCACGTTCTGCTACACGGCACCTCCGTGGTGCCACCTCTAACCGTGATACACTGAGCAGGCACAACCACCACTATCGCCAAGAGCACACCTGGGACCTGCACAGAGCTCTTCTTCTTCCATGGCGTCAACAGGGCACACAAGTGATATTATTTGGCGTTAAGGTAACACGTACTGTTCGTGTGCATTTTAGTATCTCTACATATGCTGATTATGTTGATTGTGATGTGGTACCTATGCAAGCATGTTCCTTGTTACTTGGTAGACCATGGCAATTTGATAAAAATTCTGTACACCATGGTAGAAACAATCAGTATACTCTTGTTCATAAGGATAAAAATATTACTTTGCTTCCTATGACTCCCGAGTCCATTTTGAAAGATGATATTAATAGAGCTAATAAAGCAAAACAGGAGAAAAATAAGAGTGAAAATCAGATTGTGGCAAAAGAATTTGAGCAACACATGAATCCTAATAATAAACCATCTACTGTTGCTTCTGAAATTAAATTAAAAACTGCATGTTTACTTGCCACCAAATCTGATATTGATGAGCTAGATTTTAGCAAATCTATTTGCTATGCTTTTGTGTGCAAAGAGGCATTATTTTCATTCGAGGACGTGCCTTCCTCTTTGCCCCCTGCTGTCACTAACATTTTGCAGGAGTTCGCTGACGTCTTTCCACAAGACGTGCCACCGGGATTTGATGAGGACATGACTACCTTGGATAAGACCAAAAATATTGCATACATGCATATTTGTCAGGTGATTTCTAGTGCAAACTATTCAATAATAAATTTATGTTATCCAGAACAAAAATACTTCACATACTTTTGTGTTTTGTCTAATTGCAGGTGTATGGGACATTTGTACAATCCACATATAAAGATAAGGAAAAAGGAGAAGTTTAGGTGCTGTTCAAAAAGTCTTCTCACGTCACTTTTGGGCCAAGAGAAGATAGAGTCCAAGTTTCTCACGTTCTGGATTCAGATTCGGACTGCACAGACATACCTGACTCAAAACGCCAACAACTTTTTCATACGGACTCCAATTGGGTGATTCTTTTTTGTTGGAAAGTAGATTTCATGCTCTTTCCAGCACAATTGGAATCACCTTAAAATCCGTCCGGAGCGTTGAGTTATGGACGAAACAATCTGACGCTGCAGCAGAATCCGAGTCAAACTACAAGTCCAAGGTGTTACATCACCTCCACTTGGGCCCATGAGCCTTGTACGACCTAGGGTTAGTTTTAGGCTGCCTTGGGACGTCCTCCCATCTCCTTGGCCGCCACCTTGCTCCTATATAAGTAGATCCATCTAGTAGCTTTTCCTTGGGATTTGTTTAGTTAAAGTTAGCCATTGCAACCGTGTACCGTTTGTGTCCAACGACCAGACCAAGACCGCTTACGGATCCCCATCTTTATCAATACTTCATACATACTACGCAATATTCAGATTGCTTTTATCATATTCTTGCTTGTTCTTGATTGCTTGCAGGAATAGACCTTCGTGGTCGGTTGATTGTGCTCCGGCGTGGTCAATAACCTCTCGGAGTTGGTTTAGCGATTGCTAAGGCGCAACGTCGTGCACATTTGTAGTCGGATCGTCAAAGTCGTCTCCACCAAAGCGAAATCCACCATCTCATCGAAAGACGGGACACCTCCGCCTCTATCAAGTGGTATCAGTTTTCAGGTTGCTCGGTGAGATTTTCCAGTTATCCCTAGATTCGATTTATTTTCTTACCTATTGTCCAGAAAAACCACAAAAAGTTAGATCTATTCATCCTTTATCTAACCCATCGAGCCTTTGCAATTTTTATTCATTGCTTGCATAGTTGAATTATCGGTTGCATCGTCGTGTCGATTGCTGGTCTTAGTGTCTAGTTCCTTTAGAGTTTGAGTTCTGTTCACATTAGTCACGCCGCTGCATCATTATCCTTCCGCTGTCCACCATCCCATCTATTAATTTCCACCACGTGCTCTGCGCTGTTCATTGTCATAATCATAGTTGAGGTCATTCACATCTTACTTTGATCAATCTACATCTTATCTAGTTTGTCTTGAAAAGAGGAGAAAAAAAGTGAGAAAAAAGAGAAAAAGGAAAGAAAAAAAAAAAAAAGAGAGAAGAAAAAGAAAAAAAAAGCGTGAGGAAAAAAAGAGAGAAGAAAAAAAATCGGATCTATCTAGAATCAATCTCGTACCTGAATTCGGATTAGAATCTGTTTTGCGCACTGTTCAGTAAAATAGGTGTATCTTTCTCATACGAAGTCCGTTTTGGCTCCGTGAGTACTCAAATTGAAGCTAGCGACGATCCGCATGTAAATAGTTTCAGAAGCTAGTTCAATATTTGACACCTCAAAATCGGCTTCTAAATAGGTCTTTTTGCCCTCCGAAGTTCGTGAACACAGCTTGTGCTAATTTTTCAGGCCAGTTTTAGAATTCTTTGACTCCTCATATCAACTCGGAATTGAGTGATTCGTTTTGCATTGGAAAGCTTGAGTTAGTAGCATTCTTTGAAAGAATTTATCAGAAAATTGGCTCAAACTTTTCAAGAGGAAAGTTGGAGAGAGAGTTGTTGTATGTCCTGCTTGGTAGTTGTTTTTCATCATTATCTTCACTACCATTGTGATCTTCACTTATATCTTGCTGTCAAGAGCTACTTAGTATCCTTCATTGATGCTAGTTGTGCTATGCCGTGACCTCATTAGTGTTCTAGGCTCGCGTCTCTAGTCGGTCTAGCCTAGGACCAGCCAGATACCGTCGTTGAGCGTTTATTCAACATTGCATCTTTGAATTGATTATTGCTAATCTTTTGCTACCATATATAGCCAACCCAGCTCCACATATTTCTACACCGTGTATCGTCGTTCCCACAGCAATCGCCTTACACAATCTTGAGTTATTTGACATCGTTGGTTGCTGTCACCACCGCCGCATGGTAAGAACTTGTAAGATATTGATATTTGCTTTCTTGTGAGCACTTTACAACCACATCCTAGTAGTTCATAGGAACATTATTCTGGAATTTTGTTTCTTGTTTCTACTAATCATGACAGGTTCGAAGATAGAAGTTCTTGCGATGGACACATCTTCACCATCACGAGAGTTGGGACAGCACACACAACCACATGGTCAGGTTATCCCTTTACCGTCATTTGAGGGTAGATTTAATTCTGCTATTTATCTTGCTTGGGAGTTTGAAGTAGAACAAGTTTTTAGTAACCATGACTTTTCGAACTTGGCGAGTCTGAGCTGCCACTAGAGCATTCTGGTTTTGCTTTAGTTTGGTGGAGTGTGCATTGTAAGAAAAATATTGATAACCAACCCACAACTTGGAAAGATTTGAAATATGTAATGAGACAACATTTTTCCCTCCTTACTATCGCCGTGAATTGCTTCATAAATTTGAACAATTTAAACAAGGCAACAACACTGTTCATGCTTACTACAAAGAGTTCAAATCTTATATGCATCATTGTGACATAGAAGAATCTAAGGATGATACAATGAATAGATTTTTGGTGGTTTGAACCATGATATTCAGAGCAAGATTTGAGTATATTCCTCGTTACATTCTTGGTATGTATGTTAGTGCTTGTACCTTTGAGAGCGATTCTGAGGAGGATGCATTGGGTGACTACAACAACTACTATTCAGTTCATGCTCACCACCGCCGGTTGGTTCCTCCACCGTTGCACCTACTAGAGCAGCCCCACCTCGGATTATGAGCGCGACATCATCTCAAGAGTATGGTGCATTGTCTACGTCTGTACCTACATCAGCTGTCTTTGCGACAAGGTAACAGTAAAGGTATTCATGATATAACTTCAAATGAGAATGATGCATCCCTAGTTAACTTGAATACATCATGTGTTGAGCTACCCACTACTTTGATCACACCACCTATTTTAGAGGATTATGTTGATAATTTGACTTTGCCATGTGATCAAACAACTGAAATACCAACAATTTTGAGAGCACCCATTGAATTAACTGTTGATGCAAAAGAATCAATGTTTAATCATTTTGATATGACCTCTAATCTTGGTGATGATTCTGTGTCGAATGACTCATTGCATGTTTGCTTATCTAAGCATGTTGTAGCATGTAAATTTGATTCAAATAAGGTTTATTCACCAATGTTGGAATGGTTTAATGATGAACATTGTCAATCTTTTGAAATAAATAAGAGCTTCACTTATATGTGCAAACTGAGTTGCAATATTTTCATGCCTTCTAATTCTTGTGCTAATTTGTTGTCTTTAGATTTTATGAACTACATAAGTTACTCATCTATTCATGTGTCATATATGCAAAAATCAAGGGAAGTAAAATGGATGGCGTATACATATACAACATGTACACCTTGTCTCTTTTGTTAGCCACATTTCAGATTAAGCAACGCCAAGGACGGCTTTGTTTTCAAGAAGGGGAGGATGATGAGGACATGACTACCTTGGATAAGACCAAAAATATTGCATACATGCATATTTGTCAGGTGATTTCTAGTGCAAACTATTCAATAATAAATTTATGTTATCCAGAACAAAAATACTTCACATACTTTTGTGTTTTGTCTAATTGCAGGTGTATGGGACATTTGTACAATCCACATATAAAGATAAGGAAAAAGGAGAAGTTTAGGTGCTGTTCAAAAAGTCTTCTCACGTCACTTTTGGGCCAAGAGAAGATAGAGTCCAAGTTTCTCACGTTCTGGATTCAGATTCGGACTGCACAGACATACCTGACTCAAAACGCCAACAACTTTTTCATACGGACTCCGAATTGGGTGATTCTTTTTTTGTTGGAAAGTACATTTCATGCTCTTTCCAGCACAATTGGAATCACCTTAAAATCCCTCCGGAGCGTTGAGTTATGGACGAAACAATCTGACGCTGCAGCAGAATCCGAGTCAAACTACAAGTCCAAAGGTGTTACGTCACCTCCACTTGGGCCCATGAGCCTTGTACGACCTAGGGTTAGTTTTAGGCTGCCTTGGGACGTCCTCCCACCTCCTTGGCCGCCACCCCTTGCTCCTATATAAGTAGATCCATCTAGTAGCTTTTCCTTGGGATTTGTTTAGTTAAAGTTAGCCATTGCAACCGTGTGCCGTTTGTGTCCAACGACCAGACCAAGACCGCTTACGGATCCCCATCTTTATCAATACTTCATACATACTCGCAATATTTCAGATTGCTTTTATCATATTCTTGCTTGTTCTTCGATTGCTTGCAGGAATAGACCTTCGTGGTCAGGTTGATTGTGCTCCGGCGTGGTCAATAACCTCTCGGAGTTGGTTTAGCGATTGCTAAGGCGCAACGTCGTGCACGTTTGTAGTCGGATCGTCAAAGTCGTCTCCACCAAAGCGAAATCCACCATCTCATCGAAAGACGGGACACCTCCGCCTCTATCAGGATTACCACCTATTCGAGGGATTGAGCATCAAATTGACTTAATTCCCGGTGCATCATTACCCAACCGTGCACCATACCGTACCAATCCAGAGGAGACGAAGGAGATTATCGTCAAATCAGGGAGCTGCTCGACAAAGGTTATATCTGCGAATCCCTTAGTCCTTGTGCTGTTCCTATTATTCTAGTGCGAAAAAGGATGGTACGTCCGTATGTGTGTTGATTGTAGAGGCATCAATAATATTACTATTAGTTATCGTCACCCTATTCCTAGGCTAGATGATATGCTTGATGAATTGAGTGGCTCTACAATATTCTCCAAAGTTGATTTGCGTAGTGGATACCATCAAATTCGTATGAAATTGGGAGATGAATGGAAAACAGCATTTAAAACTAAGTTTGGATTATATGAGTGGTTAGTCATGCCTTTTGGGTTAACTAATGCACCCAGTACTTTCATGAGATTAATGAGCGAAGTTTCGTGCTTTCATTATACGATTTTTGGTAGTCTATTTTGATGATATACTGATTTATAGCAAATCTTTGGAAGAACATTTGGAACATTTACGTGCTGTTTTTAATGCTCTCGTGATGCACGTTTGTTTGGTAACCTTGGGAAGTGCACCTTTTGCACCGACCGAGTATCTTTGTTGGCTATGTTGACTCCACGGGAATTGAAGTTGATAAAGCCAAGATTGAAGCTATTGAGAGTTGGCATGACCCAAAGCGGTCACACAAGTGAGGAGTTTCCTTGGCCTCGCTGGTTTCTATAGGCGTTTTGTGAGAGATTTCAGCACCATTGCTGCACCTCTCAACGAGCTTACAAAGAAGGATGTGCCTTTTGTTTGGGGTACCGCACGGGAAGAAGCCTTCACGGTATTGAAAGCTAAGTTGACACATGCTCCTTTACTCCAACTTCCTGATTTTAATAAGACTTTTGAGCTTGAATGTGATGCTGGTGGAATTGGATTAGGAGGTGTGTTATTACAAGATGGCAAACCTGTTGCATACTTTTCGAAAAATTGAGTGGGCCTAGTCTGAATTACTCTACTTATGATAAAGAATTATATGCTCTTGTTAGGACTTTAGAAACATGGCAACATTATTTATGGCCCAAAGAATTTGTTATACATTCGATCATGAATCTTTGAAACATATTAAAAGTCAAGCTAAACTGAATCGTAGACATGCTGAATGGGTTGAATTCATTGAGACTTTCCCTTATGTCATTAAACACAAGAAGGGTAAAGAAAATGTTATTCTGATGCATTGTCTCGTCGCTATACTATGCTTTCACAACTTGACTTCAAAATATTTGGTTTGGAGACCATCAAAGATCAATATGTACATGATGCTGATTTTAAAGATGTATTGCAGAATTGTAAAGAAGGAAGAACATGGAACAAGTTTGTGCGTTAATGATGGATTTGTGTTCGTGCTAACAAGCTATGCATTCCAGCTAGCTCCGTTAGTCTTTTGTTGTTGCGGGGGCGCATGGAGGAGGACTAATGGGACACTTTGGCGTGAAGAAGGCGGAGGGCGTACTTGCTACACATTTCTTTTGGCCAAAGATGAGGCGGGATGTTGAGCGTTTTATTGCTCGCTGCACTACATGTCAAAAAGCTAAGTCACGACTCAATCCTCATGGTTTATATATGCCTTTGCACTGTACCTAGTGTTCCTTGGGAGGATATATCTATGGACTTTGTTTTAGGTTTACCTAGAACAAAGAAGGGAGGATAACATATTTGTTGTCGTGGATAGATTCTCGAAAATGGCACACTTTATACCATGTCATAAAAGCGATGATCTTTGTCAATGTTGCTGATTTGTTCTTTCGTGAAATTATTAAGCTTGCATGGTGTGCCAAATACTATTGTTTCAGATTGTGATACTAAATTTCTTAGCCACTTTTGGAGATGTTTATGGGCTAAGTTGGGGACTAAACTGCTTTTTAGTACTACTTGTCACCCCCAAGCGATGGACAAACTGAAGTAGTCAATAGAACATTGTCTACTATGCTTAGGGCTGTTCTAAAGAAAAATAAGAAAATGTGGGAGGAATGCTTGCCTCATATTGAATTTGCTTATAATCGTTCATTGCATTCTACTACTAAGATGTGTCCTTTTGAAGTTGTGTATGGTTTCCTACCTCGTGCACCTATTGATTTGTTGCCTCTTCCATCTTCGGAGAAGGTTAATTTTGATGCTAAAGAACGTGCTGAATTGATTTTAAAAATGCATGAGTTAACTAAGGAAAACATTGGCGTATGAATGCTAAATATAAACTTGCTCGAGATAAGGGTAGAAAACATGTTGTGTTTGCACAGGAGATCTTGTTTGGTTACATTTGCGTGAGGATAGATTTCTGATTTGCATAAATCAAAGCTAATGCCACGTCTGCTGGTCCCTTTAAGGTGTTGGAGAAAGTAAATGATAATGCATATAAACTTGAGCTGCACTGCAGATTTTGGGGTTAGTCCACTTTTAACATTGCAGATTTGAAGCCATATTTGGGTGAGGAAGATGAACTTCCGTCGAGGGCGACTTCATTTCAAGAAGGGAGGATGATGAGGACATCAATACCATTGTTACACCCACAGCCCTGCTGCTATACATCTTGGACCAATTACTAGAGCTCGCATGCGCCAACTAAATTACCGGTACTTTCGTTTCTTGGTAATGATTCTAATGTTCATGAGAATATGATGCTGCCTAAATTGGATACATTTGTTTTGCTTACAAATGAAGGGCCTAGCTTGGAGAAGGATGAACATTGGAGCAAGAACAAGCATGGAGATGATGGCATGCAAGAGGGACAAGAATGGAGTTACAGGTGATGATTTCAGGACTTTGAAGCCACCATAATGAGTGCATGAAGCCTTGGACGAAATATACAAGATGCCACTTCATAAATTTCGTCCGGAGGCTATTCTAGGTGCTTTCGTCACCTTATTATTGGGCCAGGCCCATGTAATTTCGAAATACATTAGTATATGCTATTTTTAGAGTCCGTATGTGTGGGAAACAAGAGATAGGGTTAGTTTGGACCCCTCCACCAAGGGCCACGAAATTCTCCCCTCTTCCTCCATATATACAGCCCTTAGGGCACCGTTTAGACTTTGGGTTTTGTTTAGATTAAAAGTTACGCCATAGCTGCAACTTGGCGTGCCGTTTGTGTTCAGCGACCGGACAAAGCGTCACAGAACCCCACCTTGATCAATAAAGCTTTCATCTTATATTCGCAATATCTAGATTGCAATCTCAGTTTCTTGCTTGTTCTTCGTTTGCTTGTAGGAAACAGACCCTCGTGGTCAGGTTGATCGTGCTCCGGCGTGGTCAATAACCTCTCGGAGTTGGTTTAGCGATTGCTAAGTAGCGGCGTCCTCGCCGTTAAATAGTCGGATCGTCAAAGTCGACTTCCACCAAAGCGAAATCCACCATCTCATCGAAAGACGGGACACCTTTGCCTCTATCAATTTGGCATGACGCTTGTTCAATTTAGTTTGACCTTTTAAGTACTTAAGCGTTTCATGATCGGTATGGATGACAAACTCATGAGGCCTAAGATAATTTTCCAAACATGTAGCACACGCACTAAAGCATACAATTCTTTGTCATACACGGGATAGTTAAGTTGAGCACCGGAGAGTTTTTCACTAAAATAAGCAATGACTCGTTTTTCTTGCATTAAAACTCCGCCAATTCCGGTACCACTTGCATCACAATGGACCTCAAAAGTTTTGTCAAAATTGGGCAAAGCAAGAATTGGAGCATGAGTAAGCAAAGACTTGAGCTCATCAAAAGCGTTTGATTGCAAAGGTCCCCAAACAAAAGGAGTATTCTTCTTACTCAAAGCATGCAAAGGGGCTGCAATAGTGCTAAAGTTTTTCACAAGCGGCGATAAAACACTGCAAGACCAAAAACTTAGCACTTGTTGCAAATTGGTGGGTTGGGGCCAAGTTTTAATTGCTTTGATCTTAGTTTCATCAACATGGACACCCTTGGAGGAACAACGAAACCCAAGAAAACCACTTTGTCAACTCCAAAGTGCATTTCTTCAAGTTGGCATAAAGACTTTCCTTTGAAGTGTTTGCAAAACAAGCTTAACATGATCAAGATGCTCTTTCATGGTTTTGCTAAACACAAGAATGTCATCAGTAAACCACAACAAATATTCCAATGTATGGGCGAAGTACATGATGCATAAGGCGCACAAAAGTTCAGGGAGCTTCCGACAAACCCATGGGCATAACCAACCATTCATATAAGCCAAATTTTGTTTTGAAAGCAGTTTTCCATTCATCACCCTCATGAATGCGGTTTGATAATAGCCACTTTTAAGATCAATTTTTGAGAAAAGTTGGCTCCACTAAGTTCATCAAGCATATCATCTAAGCGAGGAATGGGATGCCTATAGCGCCGGGTGATAGCATTTATGGGTCTACAATCGAACTGGCGGAAACTTCCATCGGGCTTAGGCACAAGTATAGCAGACGCGGCACAAGGGCTTAAGCTTTCACGTACATGACCGTTGTCGAGTAGTTGTTGTACTTGTCGTTGAATCTCCTTGGTTTCTTCGGGATTGACACGGTAGGGAGCTTTGTTTGGAAGTGGCGCTCCGGGGATGAGGTCGATTCGATGCTCAATGCCTCGAAGAGGAGGTAGACCCGGAGGTAGCTCATTGGGGAAAACATCTTGAAATTCCTGCAAAAGAGATTGAAACACCAAAGGTAGCTCATGAGTGGTGTTAGTTTGTGGTTCTCCATCCTTGCACACAAGGACAAAGTGCATTACTCTCGATGGGTTCTCACACACTTCTCTCATCTCATGTTTGGTGGTGAATAGTATGAGGTTTTTCTCTCTAGGCGAAGAGGCGCTCAAATTTGGCTTGTGGCTCTCACTCACTTTTTGGTGGCTCACTTTCTCACTCTTCTCTCTTTGGTTGGTGGCTTGTTTGTCGGCTATCACTTGACTAGGAGACATGGGTCGTAGGACATATTCTTTGCCTTTCATCTTGAAGCTATAGTGGTTTGTACGCCCATTGTGGTAGACACCACGGTCGAATTGCCATGGCCGACCAAGTAGGAGGTGGCAAACGGTCATTGGGACCACATCACACTCCAAAGTGTCTTCATATGCACCGATTTTGAAGGATACTTGGACCGTATGCTCAACTCGTATAGTGCCAGAGTCACTTAGCCATTGAACCTTGTATGGTTGCGGATGCTTCTTCTTGACCAATTGGAGCTTGGAGCATAGTTCTTCGCTTGCCAAGTTGTGGCAACTACCTCCATCGATGATGACCTTGACGGATCGTCCATTGATGCCGGCCTTTGTGTGGAAGATGTGGCACCGTTGGTCTTCTTCTTGTTGATGTTGAAGTGTCAAGACCTTGGAGACAACGAGAGCGGGGCTCGTATCTTCATCACAAAAGACTTGATCATCTTCATCCTCATTCACGCGCCGGTGCATGGCCACTTGCTCAATAGCTTCCATTTCATCTTCACTCAATGAGTCGTATGTGCCATCGTCGTTGAGGATCATGGTGCGCTTGTTGGTGCATTCATAGGACTTGTGGCCTCGGCCGCCGCAAGTGAAACACTTGAAGGAGCTTGTCTTGACGGTCTCATCGGTTGGAGTAGATGATGAAGCCGCAGCGGCTTGAAGTTGCTTGTAGTAGGAGGAAGACGACTTGAACTTGTGGAAGTTTTCTTGTAACTTGACTTGTCGTCGTTGCTTGGAGAAGGCTTGATTGATGTCGAAGTTGGAGTAGTTGTTGAAGCTTGGCTGTTGGAGAAGCCGTGTATCTTGGAGGAGTACTTGGCGTACTTGAAGTCATCTTGTACTTGACGTTCCGCCTTTGTAGCTTGATGCACGAGCTCAATGAGGTTGGAGTAGGGTTGGAAGTCGGCGATCTTCTTGATGGGATGATTGAGTCCATTCAAGAATCGTGCCATTGTTTGTTCATCATCTTCCTTGACATTGGCTCGAATCATGGCAATCTCCATTTCTTTGTAGTATTCTTCAACACTCTTTGTTCCTTGTTTGAGGAGTTGTAGCTTCTTGAAGAGATCACGGTTGTAGTAGGTGGGCACAAAGCGTGCTCGCATGACATCCTTCATTTGAGCCCAAGTGGTGATTGGAGGTTCACCTCTTGCTTGTCGGCGCTCAAGGACTTGTTCCCACCATATGAGCACATAGTCTTGGAACTCAAGTGATGCCATAGCGATCTTCTTCTCTTCCTCATAGTTGTGCAAACGAAAGATTTTGTCGACCTTCAATGCCCATGAGAGGTACTCTTCGGGATCATTGGTTCCATTGAACTTGGGCATTGTGAACTTGAGCTTGCCATAGCGATGTTCTTCATTGTTTTGAGGTCGATGGTGATGATGGCGTTCTTGGCGTGGAGGTAATCATCCTCATGTTGCTCTCGGCGAGGAGGAAGTCCATGATCAACTTGCTCTTGTTGACCTTGAGGTTGAGGATAAGCTTGAGGAGCTTGGCGTTGCGCCTTGCGGATGGTAGTTCCTCTCTTGTATTTCTTCACGAAGTGCTTCTTCTTGATTGCGCCTTTCACGATTGCGGTTGGCGAGAGCTCGAGTTGATGCTTGAAGGGCGCGTTCCGCTTCAAGAGCTTGTGCTTCTCGTTGTTGTTGTTGAAGACGTTGAGCCTCGGCGTCTTGTTGCTCTTAGTGTAAGCGCGCTCGTTCTTGTTCTTGTTGGTAGCGAAGGCGTTGTCGTTCTTGAGCTTGAGCAAACGCCATTTGGCTCGATTGAGGACGAGAACTTCTTCATCAAGTTGCTCTTGGAGATTCTTGTCGTGTAGCGGGTTGCGAGATGCATAGCGATCTTGGCCTGCTGCTCGTCGAAGAATGTTCGATGACGGTGTACTTGTGTCGGAGAAGGAGTCGTCGGATGGCGACTTGAGTGGCTCCGTCTTGAGTGTGAAGAGGTAGAAATCGCGGTTCACCAACAAAGGCGTATCTCGTCCATTCTTGCATCGTTCTCTTTCTTGTCTTGCGTCGAGTTTGTTGTCGAAGTAATCACGTGTACGTTTCTCGAGAGTCGCAAGTCGGTGGAGAGGTTGTCGATCGTTAAGCTCATTGCTTGTTGCTCTTGATGGAGAGCTCGTTCTTGCATCCGAAGGGTGGCTCTTGGTGACGTATGATGACATGTCGTCGTCTTGCTCGATGAAGAGTGGGTTTGTAGAAGAACTTGGCCTATCCATCATTTCAAGCAAATTGTGAGTGGTAGAAGGAGAAGAACTAATACCAATGTACCTTTGACCGAAGTTGAAGATGAATCAAGTTCACTCAATTGCGGACAATGAAATAGCACTATTGGTACCGATCCTTGTCGATTCTCACACCTACACAAGTAAAAGCTTTTGGTGAAGCTTGGTTAGGATGGTGGCACAAAATTGATTGCAATCGTTAGCTTGACTCAAAAATGTTGAAGAAGATTCGCAAATTCGCAAATGTAACAAGTAGACCAAGCAAGTAGTGGTACACGGAAACACACACGCAAATAGATAAATGGGATTGTGCAAACCAAAAGTGAGCCAAAATGTGGAATCCACGAAAATGCTCTTGTTGCACAATACTAGAGAGCGCTATACGATTGCACAATAGGCGGATCACAGACTTGTGCACAACCTACTATGCAAAAATGCAACGATCTCTATCCCAAGTATGCTATATGTATGGTATTTCGGTGCAATGATCCAAGATGATCTTATATGACAATCTTAATGTAGTATGATGCTATGGTTCTTGCTTATAAGCTCTTCGCTTATCTTTCTCTTTTGCTTAAAAGCTTGGGTGGTTCTTTCTCTTTTGAGCTCTTTTCTTATGCAAACTTCACGAACCAAGATAGCAATTGTGTATGCGATGACAACTGTGTGACACACAAGTGGATCTCAAGATATGCACCACTATGCTATGGTATGTATGCTATGGTGATGAGGACATCAATACCATTGTTACACCCACAGCCCCTGCTGCTATACATACTGGACCAATTACTAGAGCTCGCGCACGCCAACTAAATTACCAGGTACTTTCGTTTCTTGGTAATGATTCTAATGTTCATGAGAATATGACGCTGCCTAAATTGGATACATTTGTTTTGCTTACAAATGTAGGCCTAGCTTGGAGAAGGATGAACATTGGAGCAAGAACCAGCATAGAGATGATGGCATGCGCAAGGGGGACAAGAATGGAGTTACAAGTGATGATTTCAGGACTTTGAAGCCACCATAATGAGTGCATGAAGCCTTGGACGAAATATACAAGATGCCACTCCATAAATATCGTCCGGAGGCTATTCTAGGTGCTCGTCACCTTATTATTGAGCCAGGCCCATGTAATTTCGAAATACATTAGTATAGGCTATTTTTAGAGTCCGTATGTGTGGGAAACAAGAGATAGGGTTAGTTTGGACCCCTCCACCAAGGGCCACGAAATTCACCCCTCTTCCTCCATATATACAGCCCTTAGGGCACCGTTTAGACTTGGGTTTTGTTTAGATCAAAAGTTAGCCATAGCTGCAACTTCACGTGCCGTTTGTGTTCAGCGACCGGATAAAGCGTCACAGAACCCCACCTTGATCAATAAAGCTTTCATCTTATATTCGCAATATCCAGTTGCAATCTCAGTTTCTTGCTTGTTCTTCGTTTGCTCGCGAAATAGACCCTCGTGGTCGGGTTGATCGTGCTCGGCGTGGTCAATAACCTCTCGGAGTTGGTTTAGCGATTGCTAAAGCGCGGCGTCCTCGGACGTTCGTAGTCGGATCGTCAAAGTCGACTTCCACCAAAGCGAAATCCACCATCTCATCGAAGGCGGGACACCTCTGCCTCTATCAAGTGGTATCAGATTTCCGGGTTGCTCGGTGAGATTTTTCAGCTTTTCGTAGTTTAGATCGAGTCATTCTTCATACCTACAGTCCACGAAAAAGCCAAAAAAAAATTAGGGTTAGGTCATCATATCCGAACCAATCGAGCCTTTGCATAATCTTTTACGTATTTGCGTTGTTGAATTTGCGGTTGCATCGTCGTGTCTAGTTCTGGTCTTAGAGTCTAGTCTTTTAGAGTTTGAGTTACGGTCATAAGTTGTCACGCCGCCGCTCATCATCATCGCCCTGCCATCTACCACCACCGCTTATCCGCCACCGCTTGAATCCGTATCCATATACCACCACGCTGCCATATACCACCACCGTTGCCATATACCACCACCATATATCCACCACCAATCCGAGTTCCTTGCGTATTCGATTTGTTTTGGGATCCATCTAATTTCGATTTGTGTTTCCTTATGCGAGTAGGTTTGGATTCGGCAATCTTTTGCCGTCCGTAGAAGAGGTTGGTTTCAAAAAAATACTCGTCAGGAAACCACCCTCCGTTTAGGCCCAAAATTTTCCAAAAGCATGCGGGATAAAAAATTCTGGCTATCCTATTTTTAGGTGTTTCTAAGCGTATTGAGCGATCGCCGTTATAGAAAGTTTTTTGACCCGTTTCGTTTTTGGGTCGAGCGTCGAAAAAAAAAAAATTGGTCGAAAAATTTCGTGCCCATCCTGTCGATTTGACACAGGAAGAGTTTTGAGACACTTTCGCCATTATAGTGATTTTTCGCAAAAAAAAAAAAGCGCAAAAAAAAAAAGCAGCGCAAAAAAAAGCGAAAAAAAAAATTCAAAGTGTGCTTTTCCTTTGTTTACGTGCAGCGCCGTGATTTTGTTAGTGTTCTAGGCTCGCGTCTCTAGCACGGTCTAGCCTAGGACCAGCCTGATCTGCGTCGTTGGCGTTTATTCAACTTTGCATCTCTGATTTGATTATTCTTGACCCTTTTGCTACCATATTATAAGCCTTCCCAGCTCCACATACATCTCGTCGTGCGTTTGATTCTCCACAGTGTCGCTATAGCCAAGCTTTGAGAGTTTTGACTACTAGCGGTTGCCGATCACCACCTGCTGTTGGGTAGGCTGGTAAGAATTTGAGATTTGCTTCACGGTTTGTGATTGTCCACCACACCACCACCACCACCACCACTTCCTAGTAGTCTGTAGGATCATATTCTTGTGTGTTTCTATTGCTGCTAACCATGGCGGGAACACATCTTGATGAGGCTGATTGGGAGAACGACAAACAAACAGCTACATGATAAGTTTCAGCAAATGATGATTGGACGGGTGCAAGATGTGGTAAACAGATTTGTGAGGCCATGGAAGATAGATGGCATTGAGAAGGCGTTTGAAACAAAGCTTGATAGCAAGTTTGATGAATTGCTCGTGCGTTTTCCACAACCACCGCCGGCTGCACCTATCGCACCTCTGCAGCGACAACAACTCGCCCCTTCGAATCGGTATGGGCCAGCTCAGCGTGTTCCTATTGAGCGGGACAAAATTCTGGTGCCGCTGCTCTCTGCTGTTGGTGCTTCTTTGGCTCCTGCTTTGCTGCTGCTGGTACCGGCGAGGATGATTATGTGGAAGATTACGAGGATGAGGTTGATCAACATCGAACTACGTGCAACCACCAGCACCACAACCACCAGGTCGTCCACATGCAAATAATGGCAATGTTAGGGCTCCCCCTCAGTGCGAGATCATGACCATCTCCTAAACTGAAATTGAATATTCCACCATTTGAGGGTAGATATGTTCTGATATATATCTTACTTGGGAGTTAGAAACTGAACAACGATTTACATGTTTACAATATCACGAGGAGAGGCGTGTTCTGCTGCTGTTTTGTGCTTTCACTAGCTTTGCATGTGTTTGGTGGTGCGAACATTGTAGATTATATCCTGTTCCAGCTACTTGGGCTGCTTTGAAAACTGCTATGCGTACTCGTTGGGTTCCACCATATTATCAACGTGAATTACTTCAAAAATTGCAGCGTTTAAGACAAGGAAAAAATTCTGTAGAAGAATATTATCGGGAATTACAAACTGGCTTGATTAGATGTGGTATTGTTGAGGAGAATGAAGCTATGCTTGCGTTTTACGGGTGGATTAAATAGAGATTCAGACCATTCTAGACTATAAGGATTATAATAATATCACTCGTTTATTCCATCTTGCTTGTAAAGCTGAGCGTGAAGTCTTGAGGATCGGCGAGGCATTGGCGGCACTAACTTTTCTGCAGGTCGACCTTCATCATGGACACCACGTGCATCATCTACTTCCTTTGCACCATCACCTCCTTGGTGCCACCTACAACCGTGATACAAGCGAGCACAACCACCACTATCGCCAAGAGCACACATGCGGGCCTGCCTGAGCTCTTCTTCTTCCATGGCGTCAACAGGGCACACTAGTGATATTATTTGTCGTCGTTGTAAGGGAAGAGGACATTTTGCGAGAGAATGCAAATCTCAGCGTGTGATGATTGCTATTGAGGATGGTGGGCATGAGTCCGCTAGTGACTATGATGAGGAGACTTTGGCTCTTATTACACATGAGGAACACGGTGGAGATGATTTTGATCATGAGACACAATACATGGCTCTGAAGATCTTGGCGGTATGAATGTTTAGTTGCTCAGCGTGTTTTGAGTGTGCAGGTTACACAAGCTGAGCAAAATCAGAGGCATAATTTGTTCCATACAAAGGGAGTTGTGAAGGAGCGTTCTATTAGCGTCATCATAGATGGAGGGCTGTAACAACTTGGCTAGCATGGAGATGGTGGAGAAGCTATCTCTCACCACAAGACCACATCCACATCCTTACTACATCCAATGGTTCAACAACAGCGGCAAGGTGAAGGTAACACGTCTTGTTAGTGTGCATTTTAGTATCTCTACATATCTGATTATGTTGATTGTGATGTGGTACCTATGCAAGCATGTTCCTTGTTACTTGGTAGACCATGGCAATTTGATAAAATTCTGTACACCATGGTAGAAACAATCGGTATACTCTTGTTCATAAGGATAAAAATATTACTTTGCTTCCTATGACTCCACGAGTCCATTTTGAAAGATGATATTAATAAAGCTAATAAAGCAAAACAGGAGAAAAATAAGAGTGAAAATCAGATTGTGGCAAAAGAATTTGAGCAACACATGAAGCCTAATAATAAACCATCTCTTTTTGCTACGAAATTAAATTGAAAAGTGCATGTTTACTTGCCACCAAATCTGATATTGATGAGCTAGATTTTAGCAAATCTATTTGCTATGCTTTTGTGTGCAAAGAGGCATTATTTTCATTAGAGGCGTGCCATCCTTTTGCCCCTGCTGTCACTAACATTTTGCGGGGAGTTCGTTGGCGTCTTTCCACAAGGCGTGCCACGGGATTACCACCTATTAGAGGATTGAGCATCAAATTGACTTAATTCGGTGCATCATTACCAACCGTGCACCATACCGTACCAATCCGGAGGAGGCGAAGGAGATTATCGTCAAGTACAGGAGCTGCTCGACAAAGGTTATATCTGCGAATCCCTTAGTCCTTGTGCTGTTCCTATTATTCTAGTGCGAAAAAGGATGGTACGTCACGTATGTGTGTTGATTGTAGAGGCATCAATAATATTACTATTAGTTATCGTCACCCTATTCCTAGGCTAGATGATATGCTTGATGAATTGAGTGGCTCTACAATATTCTCCAAAGTTGATTTGCGTAGTGGATACCATCAAATTCGTATGAAATTGGGAGATGAATGGAAAACAGCATTTAAAACTAAGTTTGGATTATATGAGTGGTTAGTCATGCCTTTTGGGTTAACTAATGCACCTAGTACTTTCATGAGATTAATGAGCGAAGTTTCGTGTTTTCATTGGACGATTTGTGGTAGTCTATTTTGATGATATCTTGATTTATAGCAAATCTTTGGAAGAACATTTGGAACATTCGTGTTGTTTTTAATGCTCTCGTGATGCGTTTGTTTGGTAACCTTGGGAAGTGCACCTTTTGCACCGACCGAGTATCTTTTCTTGGCTATGTTGTTACTCCACGAGGAATTGAAGTTGATAAAGCCAAGATTGAAGCTATTGAGAGTTGGCGCAGCCCAAAGCAGGTCACACAAGTGAGGAGTTTCCTTGGCCTCGCTGGTTTCTATAGGCGTTTTGTGAGAGATTTCAGCACCATTGCTGCACCTCTCAACGAGCTTACAAAGAAGGATGTGCCTTTTGTTTGGGGTACCGCACGGGAAGAAGCCTTCACGGTATTGAAAGCTAAGTTGACACATGCTCCTTTACTCCAACTTCCTGATTTTAATAAGACTTTTGAGCTTGAATGTGATGCTAGTGGAATTGGATTAGGAGGTGTGTTATTACAAGATGGCAAACCTGTTGCATACTTTTACGAAAAATTGAGTGGGCCTAGTCTGAATTACTCTACTTATGATAAAGAATTATATGCTCTTGTTAGGACTTTAGAAACATGGCAACATTATTTATGGCCCAAAGAATTTGTTATACATTCGATCATGAATCTTTGAAACATATTAAAAGTCAAGCTAAACTGAATCGTAGACATGCTAAATGGGTTGAATTCATTGAGACTTTCCCTTATGTCATTAAACACAAGAAGGGTAAAGAAAATGTTATTCTTGATGCATTGTCTAAATCGCTATACTATGCTTTCACAACTTGACTTCAAAATATTTGGTTTGGAGACCATCAAAGATTAATATGTGCTTGATGCTGATTTTAAAGATGTATTGCAGAATTGTAAAGAAGGAAGAACATGGAACAAGTTTGTCGTAATGATGGATTTGTGTTCGTGCTAACAAGCTATGCATTCCAGCTAGCTCCGTTAGTCTTTTGTTGTTGCAGGAGGCGCATGGAGGAGGACTAATGGGACACTTTGGCGTGAAGAAGGCGGAGGGCGTACTTGCTACACATTTCTTTTGGCCAAAGATGAGGCGGGATGTTGGCGTTTTATTGCTCGCTGCACTACATGTCAAAAAGCTAAGTCACGACTCAATCCTCATGGTTTATATATGCCTTTGCACTGTACCTAGTGTTCCTTGGGAGGATATATCTATGGACTTTGTTTTAGGTTTACCTAGAACAAAGAAGGAAGGATAGCATATTTGTTGTCGTGGATAGATTCTCGAAAATGTCACACTTTATACCATGTCATAAAAGCGATGATCTTTGTCAATGTTGCTGATTTGTTCATTAGTGAAATTATTAAGCTTGCATGGTGTGCCAAATACTATTGTTTCAGATCGTGATACTAAATTTCTTAGCCACTTTTGGAGATGTTTATGGGCTAAGTTGGGGACTAAACTGCTTTTTAGTACTACTTGTCACCCCCAAACTGATGGACAAACTGAAGTAGTCAATAGAACATTGTCTACTATCCTTAGGGCTGTTCTAAAGAATAATAAGAAAATGTGGGAGGAATGCTTGCCTCATATTGAATTTGCTTATAATCGTTCATTGCATTCTACTACTAAGATGTGCCCTTTTGAAGTTGTGTATGCTTTCCTACCTCGTGCACCTATTGATTTGTTGCCTTTTCCATCTTCGGAGAAGGTTAATTTTGATGCTAAAGAACGTGCTGAATTGATTTTAAAAATGCATGAGTTAACTAAGGAAAACATTGAGCGTATGAATGCTAAATATAAACTTGCTGGAGATAAGGGTAGAAAACATGTTGTGTTTGCACGGAGATCTTGTTTGGTTACATTTGCGTGAGGATAGATTTCTGATTTACATAAATCAAAGCTAATACCGCGTGCTGCTGGTCCCTTTAAGGTGTTGGAGAAAGTAAATGATAATGCATATAAACTTGAGCTGCCTACAGATTTTGGGGTTAGTCCACTTTTAACATTGCAGATTTGAAGTCATATTTGGGTGAGGAAGATGAACTTCCGTCGAGGGCGACTTCATTTCAAGAAGGGAGGATGATGAGGACATCAAAACCATTGTTACACCCACAGCCCTGCTGCTATACATCTTGGACCAATTACTAGAGCTCGCGCATCAACTAAATTACCGGTACTTTCGTTTCTTGGTAATGATTCTAATGTTCATGAGAATATGATGCTGCCTAAATTGGATACATTTGTTTTGCTTACAAATGAAGGGCCTAGCTTGGAGAAGGATGAACATTGGAGCAAGAACAGGCATGGAGATGATGGTATGCATAAGAGGGACAAGAATGGAGTTACAAGTGATGATTTCAGGACTTTGAAGCCACCATAATGAGTGCATGAAGCCTTGGACAGAAATATACAAGAGCCACTTCATAAATTTCGTCTAGAGGCTATTCTAGGTGCTTCGTCACCTTATTATTGGGCCAGGCCCATGTAATTTCGAAATACATTAGTATAGGCTATTTTTAGAGACCGTATGTGTGGGAAACAAGAGATAGGGTTAGTTTGGACCCCTCCACCAAGGGCCACGAAATTCTCCCCTCTTCCTCCATATATACAGCCCTTAGGGCACCGTTTAGACTTTGGGTTTTGTTTAGATCAAAAGTTAGCCATAGCTGCAACCGCGTGCCGTTTGTGTTCAGCGACCGGACAAAGCGTCCACAGAACCCCACCTTGATCAATAAAGCTTTCATCTTATATTCACAATATCCAGATTGCAAACTTAGTTTCTTGCTTGTTTTTCGTTTGCCTGCAGGAAACAGACCTTCGTGGTCAGGTTGAAAGTGCTCCGGCGTGGTCAATAACCTCTCGGAGTTGGTTTAGCGATTGCTAAGGCGCGACGTCCTCGCCGCGTTAAGTAGTCGGATCGTCAAAATCGACTTCATCCAAAGCGATAGCCACCATCTCATCGAAGGCGGGACACCTCGCCTCTATCGGATGGTCTTTCGATGAGATGGTGGATTTAAACTTTGGTGGAAATCGACTTTGACGATCGACTCTTGAACAGCATCATGAAGGGCGTCGCGCCTGTCGCTAAACAAGGTGGTCAAGAGTGAGTATTAGTGCAAGGTGAATGAGTCAACGAAACACAAAATGCACTGCAGCTTGAAAATCTGATACTGACTGAGCATGTGTGTGGAAATCAGGTGCTGCAAAATCAGAAGAAGGATCAAGGACGTGAAAAGTGTGCAATGTAAAGCAAATCTGTGAAAGGCACCTAAAGCTTGGATAGAAGCGATTGCATGTGGACAGGAAGGCTGATTCAAAAAGGTCGCAATAAGATGCAAAGTTGAATGCGCTCAGCTGAAATGCTGGTCAGAGGCTAAACTCAAATTCTTTGTCTCAAAAGCTGCCGTAAACAAGGAAAAACACACTCTGAGCTCTTTTAAAGCGAAAAATGGGCGTGTCTCAAAACTGGAAAAGCGGTCAAAATAAACTTTCTATAAGCGACTGTCTCAATAGGCTTAGAAACACCTAAAATAGGATAGCCAGAAAATTTTTTGTCCCGTGCGTTTTGGAAAATTTTGGGCCTAAGCGGAGGTGGTTTCGGACTTTTTTGAAACCAACCTCTTCTCGGACGACAAAAGATTGCTGGAATCGAAACCTACTCGGACGAAAACACGAATCGGAAATTAGATGGATCGAAAACAAATCTAATATGCAAGGAACTCGGATTGGTGGTGGATATATGGTGGTGGTATATAGCAGGGTGGTGGTATATGGCAGCGGTGGTGGTATATGGATCTGGGATTGAGCGGTGGCGGATAAGCGGTGGTGGTAGATGGCGGCGATGATGATGGTGCGGCGGCGGCGTGACAACTTATGACCAGAACTGAAACTCTAAAGACTAGACTCTAAGACCAGCAACAAGACACGGCGATGCAACCGCCAAATTCAACAACATAAATCTGAAAAAGTCTACAAATGGTCTAAAAACTGCCTAGCCAGAATTTTCCAGACTTAGTTTTATTTTTGAAACTGGAACTGTTTTTCTTCTGCGGATGGCTTGGAAGTTGGGGAGTCCTCTGCTGTCATGACTCGGACTAGGACTGGTGGCGGAGATGAGTCTGGTGGAACTCGGACTGGTGGCGGAGATGAATCTGGTGGAACTCGGACTGGTGGCGGATATATGTTGCAGGTGGACTCGGATGGGCGTGATGGCGGCGGATATGTGGTGGCGTATATGGATTCGGATTGGCGGTGAATATGTGGTGGAGGTATATGGCAGCGGCGACGTGACAACCTGTGAACAGAACTCGAAACTCTAAAAGACTAGACGCTAAGACCAGCAACTTGACACGGCGATGCAACCGCCAAATTCAACAAAGCAAATACAGAAAAGATTATGCAAAGGCTCAGATTGGTTGGACGGGTTGAACTAACCTAATTTTTTGGCTTTTTGTGGACTATAGGTATGAAGAACAGACTCGATCTAAACTACGAAAAACTGTAAAATCTCACGAGCAACCTGAAAACTGATACCACTTGATAGAGGCAAAGGTGTCCCGTCTTTCGATGAGATGGTGGGTTTCGCTTTGGTGGAAGTCGACTTTGGCGATCCGACTACGAGCGTGGGAGGGCGTCGGCGCCTAACAATCGCTAAACCAACTCCGAGGGTTATTGACCACGCGAACACGATCAACGACCACGAGGTGCTGTTTCCTGCGAGCAAGCGAAGAACAAGCAAGAAACTGAGATTGCAATCTGGATATTGCGAATATAAGATGAAAGCTTTATTGATCAAGGTGGGGTTACTGTGGCGCCTTTATGCAGTCGTTGAACACAAGCGAAATGCTGCGAAGTTGCAGCTATGGCGAACTTTTAATCTAAACAAAACCCGAAGTCTAAGCGGCGCCCTAAGGGCTGTATATATGGGGAAAAGAAGAATTTCGTGGCCCTTGAGGGTGGGGTCGAAACCAACCTAACTCTTGTTTCCCCACATCACGGACTCTAAAATAGCCTATACTTAAGTATTTCGAAATTACATGGGCCTGGCCCAATAATAAGGTGACGCAGCACCTAGAAATAGCCTATGGGCGAATATTATGAAGTGGCATCTTGTATATTTCGTCCAAGGCTTCATGCACTCCTTATGGTGGCTTCAAAGTCCTGAAATCATCACTTGTAACTCCGTTCTTGATCCCCTTAGCATGCCATCAACTCCATCGTGTTCTTGCTCCAATGTTCATCCTTCTATAAGCTAGGCCCTTCATTTGTAAGTAAAACAAATGTATCCAATTTAAACAGCATCATATTCTCATGAACATTAGAATCATTACCAAGCGAAAGTACCTGTAATTTAATTGGCGTCTTGTGAGCTCTAGTAATGGTCCCGTATATGTAACAGTAGGGGCTGTGGGTGTAACAATGGTATTGATGTCCTCATCACATCAAGAAGCGAGAGGAGGAGCTGCGAGTCGGGGGCGGCGGTACTACCGCTCCAGCCAAGCGGTACTACCGCTGAGCCGAACCAAGCGGCACTACCGCTCAAGATCCGCCCTCGTCCGCCGAACCCGACAAACTCCAGGAATCGAGCAGGCGCCAGTGGTACTACCGCCCTCCCGGCGGTACTACCGCTGAAGCACCTCAAGCGGTACTACCGCCCTCCCGAGCGGTACTACCGCTGAAGCACCTCAAGCGGTACTACCGCCCATAGGACCGGTACTACCGCCCTGCCTGCGTGCAGCGTTTCGGGCCGAGGCCCATGTACTCGTTTTGCCCCCAACTTACCCCTTGGAGAACCTAGACTATAAATAGACCATCCCCTCATCCTTTCTAGGGTTAGCATTGGATTAGCTCATATTTGTGTGTGAGAGCCTTTGCTCATCCACCGTGATGCGGAGCATCCTATGGACATCACCATGTCAAGAGTCCGTTTGGCAAGTGACACGTGCGACCTCTACTTCTCATACATAAAGGTGAATCTTCTCCTTTACGTGCTCACTTGACCCCTTGAGGATGGTATACTACTTGACACTTCTCCGTGTGCATGCATAGGTATTGTCGAACTTCACGGATGTCGAGGAGGAGTGCAAGCGCCAAGAACAACTACACCATCCATGAGAAGCACAGGAAGCGAAGCGGAAGAAGAAGGACCGGCCCAGCCAGAAAGGCGGTACTACCGCCAAAGCAAGCGGTACTACCGCTCGGCGATACTACCGCCCAAAGCAAGCGGTACTACCGCTCAAGCGATACTACCGCCCATGAGTCGATACTACCGCCCTGCCTGTCTTGCAGCAGCAGACCTTTGGCCTTATATCCCCTCCCACTTACCCCTTAGTGGCTTAGACTATAAATAGACCACCTCCACCTCCTTTCTAGGGTTAGCAAAGTGATAGCTCATTTGTATGTGAGCTTTGCTCCTACCTATCTCTACTCTTGAGAGAGAGAGACCACTACTCCATTGGAGGCCAAGACCTCCATCTAGGAGAAGATCCCGCGGGATATCATCAAGACCCCCTTGTGGGAAGATCCATCTAGGATATCATCAAGACCTCCTCTTGGAGATGAACCTTACCTTGTATCTTTCCTTTTGTTGTTCATGTACCTTGTGACCTTGTGTGTTTGATTGTCTAGTGGATGTGTGATTTGGACTTGTTCTTGAGTGTTTCCCCGTGTGATTTCTCTTCGTTCTTCCCCGTGTTCATCGTGTTCTCCGTAGGATCCCCTCCAAACGTGAAAGATCGATGAATTAGGGTCCCACCCTACATCATATGGTATCATGAGCCACGTTGATCACGTTTTTGGAGCCCCTACCCCGTGTTTTCTAGCTTGATTTTGTTGTTTTCATCCTAAATCCGAAAATCCCCACCAAAAATAGCCCCAAATTTTTTTTGTGATTTGTTGGTTTGATGATGTTTTGTTGATTTTGATCCGTGGATTTGCTTGGTTTCAAGTGGATCTAGCATTCCCCCAAGTTTCCCCTCTTTCCATCCACGAAATCCATCAAATTTTGCCCCCGAAATAATCCATTTCCGCCCCAAAATCGCGCCCCGATTCGATCTGCGAAAAATCCCGTCACGAGCGGTACTACCGCCCTACAGAGCGGTACTACCGCTGAGAACCTCAAGCGGTACTACCGCCCGCGAACAGTACTACCGCCAGGCCCTGTTCAGCCGAAACAGTCGAAAAATCCCGACACGAGCGGTACTACCGCCCTCCCGAGCAGTACTACCGCCCTGGCCAGTTCAGCTTTCCGAGTTTCACCGTTTGGCCATAACTAATTCATCCGAACTCCGATTTTGACTTTCTTTAGCTCGTTTTGAAGCTATTGACATCCCCTTCCACAAAATACCACCAACATCATTTGACTCCATCAAATTTTGTGAACTTTGGCATCTTTGCCTAGGGCTTCCACCACAACATCCGCATAACCACCACCGACTTCCGCAACCTAACCCATTTTGATCCATATAGCATTAGTGGTTGTTTGAGTTGTGATTTGAGTCTCCTAAGGTGTTTAGGCTACTTAGGGACGGTTGCTTCTTCATCAACCACCACCACCACCATTTCCACAGAACCTTACCCACCATACACTTCCGACATCCCAACTTAACCCAATAGTTGTTTGAGCTTGTTTGAGTTGTGGCTTGTGTCTCCTAAGGTGTTTCGGCTACTTAGGGGCAGCAACTTCAACCGACACGTGTATAGCCATCACTCCACTTCCGCATTGCCTAGTGCAACACCACCACCGCTTTCCGCTACCACCATTTGACATTTGTCATTTGAGATTTTGAGTTTGCGGTTTTTCCGTTTCCTAAGGTGTTTCGGCTACTTAGGGACGAGTCTCCATCATCTTGGTATCTACACCAAGATCACCGCCACTCATCATCGCAAAGGACGGTAACCTCGACGACACCTTTGTATATCCCCTTGCAAATTGCATTGTTAACCCCTAGCCCATTTTGCGTCACTTACCTATCGAGGCTAGCCATTTGAGTATTGCCGGCAATGTTACTTGTGCACATTAGTGGTCCATACCTTCCATTGCATACATACCATATCATCTTGGTATCATATCATCCATTGTGCCTCAAGTTTGTTCCCGCATATACACAATTGCTATCTTGGTTTGTGCATTGTGCAAAAGTGGCCATAGAAAAAAAAGGAGAAAAAGCTTTTAAGCAAAAAGAGAGCAAAGAGCTCGTGAGCAAGTGCCATAGCATCATACCCCATTGCACATAAGAGCCATACCAAAATCTACATCATATGATATCATGCTTGAGAGAAACACCGGGAACCATACATACATAGCATACTTGGGATAGAAAGAATATCCATTTTGCATATTATAGGTTGTGCACAAGTGTCGTATCCGCCTATTGAGCAATCGTGCTAGCGTCTCTCTTGAGTTGTGCAACACGAGCGTTTTCCGTGGATTCCACATTTTGTGCTCATTCCTTGGTTGCACGACCCCATTTATCTATCCTTGTGTGTGTTTCCGTGTACCTTTCATTGCTATTGGTCCATTTGTTTCACTTGCAAATTTGTGAATCTTTTTCAACATTATTGACTCTTGCTAACATTTTGCATCAAATTTTTGTGCCACTATCCTCACCGAGCTCTACCATAAGCCTTTACTTGTAGGTGTGAGTGAACAAGTCCGTACCAATTCCACTATTCTTTCATCTCACATTGGTGACACGGGATACATCCTCAACTTTGGGAAAAGGTAACTTGGTATTGTTTATCTCATTTCCTACTCACCTCTACTCGAGTCTTGTGATGGATAGGCAAGGCATTTCACTTTGGTCTACAACAACAACGGCGAGTTCGATGCCATGAACAACAACTTCTGACGCCAAGATGGACAAGCGCATGGAGAGATCAAGGCCCTCATCAAGTCCTACAAGCGATCTTCCTCATCTTGAGAAGATGCTCAAAGCACATCCTTCGAGCTACCACCTCCGGCAAGATCACGCCGGCATCGACACCATCAACAACAAGACGTGAAGGTCAAGAGCTCAACACCAACAACTGCTCAACGACTTCACCATCTCCTTGGCATCTTCGCCATGCGACTTCAAAGCATCTTAGCCTACGGACATATGGCATCTTCGCCAACAAGAACCTCAAGACTACACTCAAGAGAAGCTACCCGAGCTCAAGTCCGCGACTTCCACGAGCTACTACGACATCGACACCGACCACAAGATTCCTTTCTATGGGACTCATGAACCGAGGTACCTCGAGTGGGGCGTTTGATGGGCGACTACCTCAAGCTACATCAAGTTCCTCCGAAGATCAAGTGAAGTGCATACAAGAAATTTCCACGACTACGCATTGGCATGGTGGCTTCACACACCTTGAATACTACGACATGAGTTGGCCCAAGGCGAAGAAAGCTTTGCGGCGAGTTTGTGCCTCCAACCTACGGAACAACCGGCGCCAATTGGAGAACACCACCCAGGATCCAAGTCCATCGACAAGTACTTCAAGGAGATGATGATTGCCTTCTGACGAGCGGCGTGGGCGACCCCATTTCGATGAAGTTCCACTTCATGATGGGATTACTGCGACATCTCCAAGACCATCTTCCTCGAGTACTACAAGTCCATCGGCGACAACTACATTGGTGCTCTCAAGGCGGAACAAGAACTCATGAAGGCCAAGGCTTCTCCACCCCAAGAAAACTTGGCGGCGAGCAAGCTCTCGACAAGCATGAGGCTAGTACCACCAAGATGTCCAAGCCCGACAAGCCCCAAGGCGATGCTCCCAAGTGTCACTTCACGCCATCCCTCTTTGTGGCATTGATGATGCGAGTCTACTCGACTCTTTTTCAAGGCGGTGCAGCGGCGAGTTCGACTACGGAGACCTTCAAGGACCGAGCTTTGGAGGCGGCGACAAGGTGGCGAGCAAGGATGATGCTTCCATCTTTGGGCGAGAGGATGATGTGCCATCTTGGCCTTCATCTCTGGCGGCGGTGGCGAGATGATCGAGCATGGGATTTTCCCTTGGTCATGGAGGAGAGTGATGATGTGCCATCTTGGCCTTCATCCACGGCGGCAGCGACTAGATGGTTGAGCATGGGATCTTTCCTTCGACCACGGCGGCGTATGATGACTTGGTGACTTGTGCCACCATATTGAGAGTGAGTGACTTCACCACTAGCCCCATATATGATGAGTTGCCACAATTCCCATGTGAGGAGAGCCACAACCCCACCACTTGAGTGAGATGGTGACTCCACCATCGTGAGTTTGAGTGCACCTATTTTGAGGGAGTGGTGAACCACCACATAGAGAGTGAGATAGTTGATAGGTCTCGTGAGGCCATTTGCATTTCTAACAACTTGACCTCTACCTCTATTGTGTCTTCTCGTTTGGTGCTAGGTCCCATTTATGATGTGCGCCGATCCTCGACAACCGCCCTCCCTTTCGACAAGGCGATGGCCATGGTGGATTATGATGAACCCCCACATGGTTCCATCAAGATGAAGATGACCACCATTTGGTCTTTCCCACCTCACCTACACCACTTGAGTGGAATGACAAAGGTAACAAAGGTGGCGGTGATGCTCTAGTCCCACTAGTGGACATTCTTGACATTGATTTCTTGCATGATGTTGATCCACCTATTTCCATGCTTCATGCTAGTATGATTTCCCCATGCGATGATTTGCCCATTTATGATGAGTATGATGATTCTATTGTGGAGTCTATTAGTTGTGATGCCATGTTACATAGGATTTCTTGTGACAATTCTTTAGGTCACATCATGTTTGATAATCCGCTTGACTTGTCATATGCTATGCATGAGATCCATCATATTTCTTATTTGCAATCTCTTCATAGTGACTATGCATATGCCATTAAAATAAACCCAATTTGCACATATGGCATAGATGACAAGCACATGGTTATTGGCATTTGTTTTCTTGTGATGATATTGATATGCTCCTTTGCATCATTTATCTCATATGCCATGCCATGACCACCTAACCGGATATGCATTGTTTTGGATGTTGTCCATTTTCTCCATATGATGTTTCGATATTGCTCATGAGGAGGCCCCATAGTTTCCTCATACATGTTAGAAATTTGATCCATCCCATTCATTGCATGATCCCCATACTTGTTTGCACCATATGCTACCCACGAATAAACATACTATTGATGTGCCATATACTTGCATTCTCAATTTGTGTCCCCATCGTGTCATACATAACAACTATTCTTTCATGATGGATGACATGTTCCTATACCATGCATCAAATTTCTTTGGCGATGCTTATCTTGTGCTAACTCACGTGCACATACACATCATGATGGATGATGTGTACATTTACCACAGCACAATTTCTTTGGTTTGTGTCTCTTTTGTGTAGGTACCCATGAATACTTGTCAACCTCATAATCCCACCAGTTGACAAAACAAGCTCTAGAAACAGCGATGAATTGGGATCACGTGGATTGTCTTTACTACCGTCCCCTTGGCGCAAGGACTACATAACTCCTCTACTTGGCTCTCCTGCGGCTATGGGCCATTTACCACTTCTCACATTATGCTCATTTTACCGTGTTCACTTTGCATGCTATGCTTGCTTCTATGCCTTTGCCATGCAATTGTGACCCTTGTTTGCATCTACCAATGATTCTCCATTATGATATTCCTATGTGTATTTGCATGCTTGGTGGAGATCCTTGTTGCTTTTGCCATGCTTATCATGTGCCCCATTCTATTGATGATTGTTGTGTTGGGAGAGTCATGATGACCCATTGCTATTCACATATGGCCTCTCGCCAATACATTCATAATATTGTACTCATATCTTGCTTTCATGCTTGTGCTATGACTTGTGAATTATTCATGCCCACTATTTGCACCAATGACATGTTTGCCATGATTCCTCCTAGTATGTTGCATCTTACTTTACTAGCTTGCTTGATTTGATAGCTATGAATGCTCACTATATTGCATCACCCATGTTCCACTACTTGCTTTCTTGGGTTGATGACATATATGCTCATGCCTCTCACATGATATATCTTGATCATTGTCTCTTGTGTCATACTTGCTCATCTCATGCGTTTGATGACAACCATCTATATGCTTTGCACATGATTTGTATTGCCTCTTGTCAGATATCTCCATGTGTTACCTCTCTCATGCACGATGATTTGCCATGTATTGAGTGCAACAATGATTCTCTTCTTGTTCATGAGATTGCCCCCATAGCATTCTCGCATATATTTGGAGATTTTGACACAATTCTTGTGAAGCATGCTTGTCTTACTTCTTTGCACCATATACCTAGTGCCATGAATATCGCCATTGTTGCATCATATTATTCATGCACTTTTGCTTCTAATGGTTATGTGCAAAGATGAGAACCATCATGATGGATGATGTGTTTGTCTACCATCGCATACTTTCTTTGTTTTGTTTTGTGCATGTGTAGGATACTTGGACTTCGTGTAAACTTCCACTTCACGTGAGTTGACCATTCGAGCTCTTGAGGCGAGCCTCATATATTCTACCACGACTCGCTTCTACACGTATTTGCTTCCACTTGGCATTGTGAAGAATGCACAGGACACACTTTCAAGGTGACATCCTTCTTGAGCTTGGATATTGTGGATCATACTTCATGTGTTGCTTGCACCATTTGCATGCATGTTAGAGATATTGCTTTCTACCATGATTGCCACATTTCCATCCTTCATGACATATATACCTTGTGTGTGGCATCAATTCTTGGACTACTTGCTACTATCATATGGTTGGTTGCACCAATATCATTTCTTCACATATGCCATGTCCCTTTGCTTGTCACATGCTTGACTTGATTGCCTCACACATGTTGAACAATTGCTCTTTCCATTGTGTTGAGTGCCACGATATCTTCACTACACCCTATGCACGTTATGCTTGGATTGTCTTGCACTTGCCCCATGTGTTTAGACATTTCACTATCTTTGGTGTTGTGAATGACTCTTATGCCTACCATAGACCGTTCATTGAGCACTTTATGCATGCTTGCTATGACCTTGAGGTAGATGCTTGTCCTCTTATCACATATATTTGCATCTTGACCTCCCATTTGCTAGCTTGTTCCCATGATATACTTGATTGTGCTCAATTTATATGCTCAAATGCCATGACACACTTCTTTGTCAAACCATATGCTATGCTTGATGACAACACTTGTTGGGTGAATCACCTCTTGAATGCTTGGTTTTGCTTTTACGACAACCACATTTGTTTTCCAAGTGCTTGTTATCTTTGCTACTTCTGAAGGAATTACAAGGCGGTGCGACATTGGAGAGTGCCCTTTTGGAACTACAAGATGGCGAATGCTTGGTGATCGTCCACTTCTACAGACGACATCATCTCTTTCCCATGGTGATTTGGATTTTGATCCGGTCGGATCTTTCCCAAGGGAGGGATGATGCGGAGCATCTATGGACATCACCATGTCAAGAGTCCGTTTGGCAAGTGACACGTCGACCTCTACTTCTCATACATAAAGGTGAATCTTCTCCTTTACGTGCTCACTTGACCCCTTGAGGATGGTATACTACTTGACACTTCTCCGTGTGCATGCATAGGTATTGTTGGAGCTTCACGGATGTCGAGGAGGTGCAAGCGCCAAGAACAACTACACCATCCATGAGGAAGCACAGAAGCGAAGCGGAAGAAGAAGGACCGACCCAGCCCGAAAGGCGGTACTACCGCCAAAGCAAGCGGTACTACCGCTCGGCGATACTACCGCCCAAAACAAGCGTACTACCGCTCAGCGATACTACCGCCCATGAGTCGATACTACCGCCCTTCTGTCTTGCAACCCCAGCCTTTGGCCTTGTATCCCTCTCCCTTACCCCTTCGTGGCTTAGACTATAAATAGACCACCTCCACCTCCTTTCTAGGGTTAGCAAAGTGATAGCTCATTTGTATGTGAGCTTTGCTCCTACCTATCTCTACTCTTGAGAGAGAGAGACCACTACTCCATTGGAGGCCAAGACCTCCATCTAGGAGAAGATCCCGCGGGATATCATCAAGACCCCCTTGTGGGAAGATCCATCTAGGATATCATCAAGACCTCCTCTTGGAGATGAACCTTACCTTGTATCTTTCCTTTTGTTGTTCATGTACCTTGTAACCTTGTGTGTTTGATTGTCTAGTGGATGTGTGATTTGGACTTGTTCTTGAGTGTTTCCCCGTGTGATTTCTCTTCGTTCTTCCCCGTGTTCATCGTGTTCTCCGTAGGATCCCCTCCAAACGTGAAAGATCGACGAATTAGGGTTCCACCCTACATCACACCGGTACTTCTCCACGGAGATCAGGACCTCCGTCTAGGAGAAGATCCATCGGATTCAAGACCCCTATACGGGAAGATCCCCTCGTGGATTCAAGACCTCCTCCGGGAGAAGAACGGCTACCTTTGTATCTTTCCTTTGTTGATTTTGGACCATGTATCACTCGTGTGCTTGATGATCTAGACCTTGTGTGATTGATCCTTGTTGGTTGAGTGTTCCTCCTTGTTTTCCCGTGTTTCCTCTCGTTCTTCCGCGTTCTTCGTGTTCCTCCGTAGGATCCTCAAGCGTGAAAGATCGGCGAATTAGGGTTCCACCCTACATCATATAGTATCATGAGCCACGTTGATCACGTTTTTGGAGCCCTACCCGTGATTTCTAGCTTGATTTTGTTGTTTTCGTCCTAAAACCCCGAAAATCCCCACAAAAATAGCCCCAAAATTTTTGTGATTTGTTAGTTTGATGATGTTTTGTTGATTTTGATCCGTGGATTTGCTTGGTTTCGAGTCGATCTAGCACCTCCCCAAGTTTCACCTCTTTCCATCCACAAAATCCATCGAATTTTGACCCCGAAATCATCCATTTCCGCCCCAAAATCGCGAAACAATTCGAGCAGTCGAGAAAATCCCGACACGAGCGGTACTACCGCCCTACAGAGCGGTACTACCGCTGTGAACCTCAAGCGGTACTACCGCCCCGCGAACGGTACTACCGCCAGGTCCCTTCCAGCCGAAATAGTCGAAAAAACCCGACACGAGCGGTACTACCGCCCTTCCCAGCGGTACTACCGCCCTGACCATTCAGCTTTACGGTTTCACCATTTCCACCATAACTTCCACATCCGGAGTCCGATTTTCGCGTTCTTTAGCTCGTTGAGAAGCTATTGACATTCTCCTTCCTCCTAGATAGGCTACAAAACCATTGGACACCATCTAATTTTCCCAATATTGGCATCTTTGCCTAGGGCTTTCACCACATCATACACTATACCACCTCCGTTTTCCGCTACCACCATTGTTGCTTTTGTTCTTTGAGAATTTGAGTTGTGGTTCCCGTGTCCTATTGTGTTTGGCTATATAGAGTGCGATTCGGCGTCAACATCACCACCGCTCATCTTCGCCAAGGACTCATCATCGCCAGGGCGGTAACCTCGGCGACATCTTTGTCATCTCTAGCAATTGCATTGATAACCATCATAGCCCATCTTTTGCGTTGCTTACCCATCGAGACTAGCCATTGAGTATTGCCGGCAACGTGACTTGTGCACATTAGTGATCATACTCCATAGAATACATACCATACCATAGTGGTGCATATCTTGAGATCCACTTGTGTGTCACAAAGTTGTCATCGCATACACAATTGCTATCTTGGTTCGTGAAGTTTGCATAAGAAAAGAGCTCAAAAGAGAAAGAGCCACCCAATCTTTTAAGCAAAAGAGAAAGATAAGCAAAGAGCTTATAAGCAAGAACCATAGCATCATACTACATTAAGATTGTCATATAAGATCATCTTGGATCATTGCACCGAAATACCATACATATAGCATACTTGGGATAGAGATCGTTGCATTTTTGCCTAGTAGGTTGTGTACAAGCTCCGTATCCGCCTATTGTGCAATCGTGCTAGCGTCTCTCTAGTATTGTGCAACAAGAGCATTTTAAATGGATTCCACATTTTGGCTCACTTTTGGTTTGCACAATCCCATTTATCTATTTGCGTGTGTGTTTCCGTGTACCACTATTTGCTTGGTCTACTTGTTACATTTGCGAATTTGCGAATCTTCTTCAACATTTTTGAGTCAAGCTAACGATTGCGATCAATTTTGTGCCACCATCCTAACCAAGCTCCACCAAAAGCTTTTACTTGTTTAGGTGTTAGAATCGACAAGGATCGGTACCAATAGTGCTATTTCATTGTCCGCATTTGAGTGAACTTGATTCATCTTCAACTTCGGTCAAAGGTACATTGGTATTAGTTCTTCTCCTTCTACCACTCACAATTTGCTTGAAATGATGGATAGGCCAAGTTCTTCTACAAACCCACTCTTCATTGAGCAAGGCGACGACATGTCATCATCGTCACCAAGAACCACCTCTTGGTAGCATAGCGAGCTCTCCATCAAGAGCAACAAGCAATGGCGAGCGCGCCGACAACCTCTCCACCGACTTGCGACTCTCGAGAAGCATACAAGAGATTACCGACAACAAACTCGTAGCGCACAAGAAAGAGATTGATGCAAGAATGGGCGAGATCCGCACCTTGTTGGTGAACGGCGTACTTCTACCTCTTCACACTCAAGGCGGAGCCACTCAAGTCGCCACTCCGGCGACTCCTTCTCCGACACAAGTACACGTCATCGAACATTCTTCGTCGAGCAGCGCGTCAAGACCGTCATGCATCTACGCAACCCGCTACGACAAGAATCTCCAAGAGCAAGTTCATGAAGAAGTTCCTCGTCCTCAATCGAGCCAAATGGCGTTTGCTCAAGCTCAAGAACGACAACGTCTTCGCCACCAACAAGAACAAGAACGAGCGCGCCTACACCAAGAGCAACAACACGCCGAGGCTCAACGTCTTCAACAACAACAACGAGAAGCACAAGCTCTTGAAGCGGAACGCGCCCTTCAAGCATCAACTCGAGCTCTCGCCAACCGCAATCGCGAAAGGCGCAATCAAGAGGAAGCACTTCGAGAAGAAATACAAGAGAGGAACAACCATCCGCGTGCGCAACGTCAAGCTCCTCAAGCTTAATCTCAACCTCAAGGTCAACAAGAGCAAGTTGATCATGGACTTCCTCCTCGCCGAGAGCAACATGAGGATGATTACCCTCCACGTCAAGAACGTCATCATTAACATCGACCTCAAAACAATGAAGAACATCGCTATGGCAAGCTCAAGTTCACAATGCCCAAGTTCAATGGAACCAATGATCCCGAAGAGAACCTCTCATGGGCATTGAAGGTCGACAAAATCTTTCGTTTGCACAACTATGAGGAAGAGAAGAAGATCGCTATGGCATCACTTGAGTTCCAAGATTATGTGCTCATATGGTGGGAACAAGTCCTTGAGCGCCGACAAGCAAGAGGTGAACCTCCAATCACCACTTGGGCTCAAATGAAGGATGTCATGTGAGCACGCTTTGTGCCCACCTACTACAACCGTGATCTCTTCAAGAAGCTACAACTCCTCAAGCAAGGAACAAAGAGTGTTGAAGAATACTACAAAGAAATGGAGATTGCCATGATTCGAGCCAATGTCAAGGAAGATGATGAGCAAACAATGGCACGATTCTTGAATGGACTCAATCATCCCATCAAGAAGATCGCCGACTTCAACCCTACTCCAACCTCATTGAGCTCGTGCATCAAGCTACAAAGGCGGGCGTCAAGTACAAGATGACTTCAAATGCGCCAAGTACTCCTCCAAGATACGGCTTCTCCAACAACCAAGCTTCAACAACCAAGCTTCAACAACTACTCCAACCGACATCAATCAAGCCTTCTCCAAGCAACGACGACAAGTCAAGTTACAAGAAAACTTCCACAAGTTCAAGTCGTCTTCCTCCTACAACAAGCAACTTCTAGCGCGTGCTTCATCATCTACTCAACCGATGAGACCGTCAAGACAAGCTCCTTCAAGTGTTTCACTTGCGGCGGCGAGCCACAAGTCCTATGAATGCACCAACAAGCGCACCATGATCCTCAACGGCGATGGCACATCGACTCAATGAGTGAAGATGAAATGGAAGCTATTGAGCAAGTGGCCATGCACCGGCGTGAATGAGGATGAAGATGATCAAGTCTTTTGTGATGAAGATCTGAGCCCGCTCTCGTTGTCTCAAGGTCTTGACACTTCAACATCAACAAGAAGAAGACCAGCGATGCCACATCTTCCACACAAAGGCGGCATCAATGGGCGATCCGTCAAGGTCATCATCGATGGAGGTAGTTGCCACAACAGCAGCGAAGAACTATGCTCCAAGCTCCAATTGGTCAGAAGAAGCATCCGCAACCATACAAGGTTCAATGGCTAAGTGACTCCGGCACTATCTGAGTTGAGCATCGGTCCAAGTATCCTTCAAAATAGGTGCATATGAAGACACTTTGGAGTGTGATGTGGTCCCAATGACCGTTTGCCACCTCCTCCTTGGTCGGCCATGGCAATTCGACCGTGGTGTCTACCACAATGGGCGTACAAACCACTATAGCTGCAAGATGAAAGGCAAAGAATATGTCCTACGACCCATGTCTCCTAGTCAAGTGATTGCCGACAAACAAGCCACCAACCAAAGAGAGAAGAGTGAGAAAGTGAGCCACCAAAAAGTGAGTGAGAACCACAAGCCAAATTTGGCGCCTCTTAGCCTAGAGAAAAACCTCATACTATTAGCCACCAAACATGAGATGAGAGAAGTGTGTGAGAACCCATCGAGTGTGATGCACTTTGTCCTAGTGTGCAGGATGGAGAACCACAAACTAACACCACTCATGAGCTACCTTTGGTGTTTCAATCTCTTTTGCAGGAATTTCAAGATGTTTTCCCGATGAGCTACCTCGGGTCTACCTCCTCTTGAGGCATTGAGCATCGAATCGACCTCATCCCGGGCGCCACTTCCAAACAAAGCTCCCTACTGTGTCAATCCCGAAGAAACCAAGGAGATTCAGCGGCAAGTACAACAACTACTCGACAACGGTCATGTGCGTGAAAGCTTAAGCCCTTGTGCGTGCCCGTTATACTTGTGCCTAAGCCCGATGGAAGTTTCGCTTGTGCTCGATTGTAGACCCATAAATGCTATCACCGTGCGCTATAGGCATCCCATTCCTCGCTTAGATGATATGCTTGGTGAACTTAGTGGAGCCAACTTTTCTCAAAATTGATCTTAAAAGTGGCTATTATCAAATCCGCATTCATGAGGGTGATGAATGGAAAACTGCTTTCAAAACAAAATTTGGCTTATATGAATGGTTGGTTATGCCCATGGGTTTGTCGGAGCTCCGGAACTTTTGTCGTCTTATGCATCATGTACTTAGCCCATACATTGGAATATTTGTTGTGGTTTACTTGATGACATTCTCGTGTTTAGCAAAACCATGAAAGAGCATCTTGATCACGTTAAGCTTGTTTTGCAAACACTTGAAAGAAAGTCTTTATGCCAATTTGAAGAAATGCACTTTTGGAGTTGACAAAGTGGTTTTCTTGGGTTTTGTTGTCTCTTCGAGGGTGTCCATGTTGATGAATCTAAGATCAGCATAATTAAAACTTGGCTAACCCACCAATTTGCAACAAGTCGAAGTTTCCTTGGTCTTGCAGGTTTTTATCGCCGCTTTGTGAAAAACTTTAGCACTATTGCAGCCCTTTGCATGCTTTGAGTAAGAAGAATACTCCTTTTGTTTGGGGACCTTTGCAATCAACGCTTTTGATGAGCTCAAGTCTTTGCTTACTCATGCTCCAATTCTTGCTTTGCCCAATTTTGACAAAACTTTTGAGGTCCATTGTGATGCAAGTGGTACGGAATTGGCGGAGTTTTAATGCAAGAAAAAGCGAGTCATTGCTTATTTTAGTGAAAAACTCTCCGGTGCTCAACTTAACTATCCGTGTATGACAAAGAATTGTATGCTTTAGTCGTGTACTACATGTTTGGGAACATTATCTTAGGCCTCATGAGTTTGTCATCCATACCGATCATGAAGCGGCTTAAGTACTTAAAAGGTCAAACTAAATTGAACAAGCGTCATGCCAAATGGAGTGAATTCATTGAATCTTTTCCATATGTGATCAAGTACATTAAGGGCAAGGAAAATGTAGTTGCCGATGCACTTTCACGCATATGCACGCTTGTCACCCAACTTGAGTTGAATGTTATAGGTTTTGAGCATATCAAAGATTTGTATGCTAGTGATCCATCTTTTGCACCTCATTATGCTAAATGTTTGACGCATACATCTTGGGAACAATATTACCTCAAGGATGGTTATCTTATGAGAGCTAACAAACTATGCATACCGAGTCTTCTCTTCATTTGCTCCTTTTGCAAGAGGCTCATGGAGGTGGACTCATGGGACATTTTGGACGCGACAAGACCTTATCACGCTCTCCAAGAACTACTTTTGGCCCAAGATGTTTGAGGCGTCTCTCGCTTCACCACCGATGCTCTACATGCATAAAGCTAAGTCAAAAGCTCAATATCATGGTCTTTACATGCCTCTTCCTATTCCTTATCAACCTTGGGAAGACATTGGCATGGATTTTGTACTTGGTTTGCCTAGAACTCAAAATGGCAAGGATTCCGTGTTTGTTGTTGTGGACCGATTTTCTAAGATGGCACATTTCATTCCTTGCAACAAGGTGAGCGATGCTTCACATATTGCAAATCCCTTTTGTAGGGAAATCTTGCGCCTTCATGGAGTACCGAAGACAATCGTCTCCGACCGTGACGTCAAGTTCTTGAGTTACTTTTGGAAGACTCTATGCGCCAAGCTCGGAATCAAGCTCTTGTTCTCATCCGCATACCATCCTCAAACCGGCGGCCAAGCGGAGGTGACGAGCAGGACTCTCTCCACTCTACTTCGCGTGTTGATCAAGAAGAACATCAAGGAGTGGGAAGCATGTCTACCCATCGCCGAGTACACCTACAACCGTGCAAGACATTCGACTACCGGCAAGTCTCCCTTCGAGGTCGTCTACGGCTTCAACCCATTGTCCCCATTGGACATTCTACCTCTTCCTCTACAAGGCGCACCAACCTCGGCGCAAGTGCCGTGCAAGCTACATCAAGAAGATGCATGAAGATACAAGACACACCATCGAGCACCAAGTACAGCGACTAACGACCAAGCTCAACATCGACAAGCAACCCATGATCTTCAACATAGGCGATCTCGTGTGGCTACACCTTCGCAAGAGCAGCTTCCCCAGCGAGCATAAGTCAAACTTCTACCTCGAGCGATGGACCCTTCAAGGTGTTATGCGCTACAACAACAACGCCTACAAGCTCGACATACCAGCGACAAGTACAGCGTGGCGACACCTTCAACATCAAAGACCTCTCGCCTTTCCATGGTGATGAAGATCTTGATCCGAGTCGGATCCTTTGAAGGAGGGATATCATGCGGACATCCTTCCATCATCCCCATGGACTCTACATCAACACATCCAAACCCACAAGGACATATAACTCGAGCACGTGCAAGAGCTCTTGAAACCGGTGACATCACTCCTCTCACAATTCCTTTTGATTCACATGGGACATGGTTACTACCTCAAGCGGAAATGCTATGCATGCTTAGGTACCAAGGAGTCAACCTAGAAGAAGCTACAGCTCAAGATGGACATCAAGAGCGAGAGGAGGAGCTGAGAGTCCGGGGCGGCGTTACTACCGCTCGAGCCAAGCGGTACTACCGCTGAGCCGAGCCAAGCGGCACTACCGCTCAAGATCCGCCCTCGTCCGCCGAACCCGACAAACTCCGAGAATCGAGCAGGCGCCCGGGCGGTACTACCGCCCTCCCGCGGTACTACCGCTGAAGCACCTCAAGCGGTACTACCGCCCTCCCGGCCAGTACTACCGCTGAAGCACCTCAAGCGGTACTACCGCCCATAGGACCAGTACTACCGCCCTGCTGCGTGCAGCGTTTGAGCCAAGGCCCATGTACTCGTTCGCCCCAACTTACCCCTTGGAGAACCAAGACTATAAATAGACCATCCCCTCATCCTTTCTAGGGTTAGCATTGGATTAGCTCATATTTGTGTGTGAGCCTTTGCTCATCCACGGTACTTCTCCACGGAGATCGGGACCTCCGTCTAGGAGAAGATCCATCAGTTCAAGACCCCTATCTGGGAAGATCCCTCGTGGATTCAAGACCTCCTCCGGGAGAAAACGGCTACCTTTGTATCTTTCCTTTGTTGATTTTGGACCATGTATCACTCGTGCTTCGATGATCTAGACCTTGTGTGATTGATCCTTGTTGGTTGAGTGTTCCTCCCTCGTTTTCCCCGTGTTTCCTCTCGTTCTTCCGCGCGTTCTTCGTGTTCCCTCCGTAGGATCCCCTCCAAACGTGAAAGATCGACGAATTAGGGTTCCACCCTACATCAACTAGCATCACATTCAAGCTCAAAAGTCTTACTAAAATCAGGAAGTTGGAGTAAAGGAGCATGTGTCAACTTATCTTTCAACACCGTGAAGTCTTCTTCCTGTGCGGTACCCCAAACAAAAGGCACATCCTTCTTTGTAAGCTCATTGAGAGGTGCAGCAATGGTGCTGAAATCTCTCTAAAGCGCCTATAGAATCCAGCGAGGCCAAGAAAACTCCTCACTTGTGTGACCGTTTTGGGCTGCGGCCAACTCTCAATAGCTTCAATCTTGGCTTTATCAACTTCAATTCCTGTGGAGTAACAACATAGCCAAGAAAAGACACTCGATTCGGTGCAAAAGGTGCACTTCCCAAGGTTACCAAACAAGCGTGCATCACGTGAGAGCAATAAAAACAGCGTAAATGTTCCAAATGTTCCTCCAAAGATCTGCTATAAATCAATATGTCATCAAAGTAAACTACCACAAATCGTCCAATGAAAGCACGTAAAACTTAGTTCATTAATCTCATGAAAGTACTAGGTGCATTAGTTAACCCAAAGGCATGACTAACCACTCATATAATCCAAACTTAGTTTTAAATGCTGTTTTCCATTCATCCCCCAATTTCATACGAATTTGATGGTATCCACTCATAAATCAACTTTGGAGAATATTGTAGAGCCACTCAATTCATCAAGCATATCATCTAGCCTAGGAATAGGATGGCGATAACGAATAGTAATATTATTAATGCCTCTACAATCAACACACATCGTGATGTACCATCCTTTTTCGGCACTAGAATAATAGGAACAGCACAAGGACTAAGGGATTAGCGTATATAACCTTTGTCGAAAGCTCTTGTACTTGACGCATAATCTCCTTCGTCTCCTCTGGATTGATGCGGTATGGCGCGCGGTTTGGCGGTGAAGCACTAGGAATTAAGTCAATCGATGCTCGATCCCTCGAATAGGCGGTAATCCGGTGTACGTCTTGTGGAAAGGCGTCGTGAACTCTGCAAAATGTTAGTGACAGCGGCGGCAAAGAGGAAAACACGTCCTCGAATGAAAATAATGCCTCTTTGCACACAAAAGCATAGCAAACAGATTTGCTAAAATCTAGCTCATCAATATCAGATTTAGTGGCAAGTAAACATGCACTTTTCAATTTAATTTGGAAGCAACACTAGATGGTTTACTATTAGGCTTCATATGTTGCTCAAATTCTTTTGCCACAATCTGATTTTCACTCTTATTTTCTCTGTTTTGCTTTATTAGCTCTATGATGAGGACATCAATACCATTGTTACACCCACAGCCCTGCTGCTATACATCTTGGACCAATTACTAGAGCTCATGCGCCAACTAAATTACCGGTACTTTCGTTTCTTGGTAATGATTCTAATGTTCATGAGAATATGGCGCTGCCTAAATTGGATACATTTGTTTTGCTTACAAATGTAGGGCCTAACTTGGAGAAGGATGAACATTGGAGCAAGAACCAGCATGGAGATGATGGCATGCAAAGGGGACAAGAATGGAGTTACAAGTGATGATTTCAGGACTTTGAAGCCACCATAATGAGTGCATGAAGCCTTGGACGAAATATACAAGATGCCACTCCATAAATTTCGTCCGAGGCTATTCTAGGTGCTGCGTCACCTTATTATTGAGCCAGGCCCATGTAATTTCGAAATACATTAGTATAGGCTATTTTTAGAGTCCGTATGTGTGGGAAACAAGAGATAGGGTTAGTTTGGACCCCTCCACCAAGGGCCACGAAATTCACCCCTCTTCCTCCATATATACAGCCCTTAGGGTGCCGTTTAGACTTGGGTTTTGTTTAGATCAAAAGTTAGCCATAGCTGCAACCGGCGTGCCGTTTGTGTTCAACGACCGGACAAAGCGTCCAGAACCCCACCTTGATCAATAAAGCTTTCATCTTATATTACGCAATATCCAGATTTCAATCTCAGTTTCTTGCTTGTTCTTCGTTTGCTCGCGGAAATAGACCCTCGTGGTCAGGTTGATCGTGCTCGGCGTGGTCAATAACCTCTCGGAGTTGGTTTAGCGATTGCTAAGTAGCGGCGTCCTCGCCGCGTTAAGTAGTCGGATCGTCAAAGTCGACTTCCACCAAGCGAAATCCACCATCTCATTGAAAGGCGGGACACCTCTGCCTCTATCAAGTGGTATCAGATTTCCGGGTTGCCGGTGAGATTTTACAGATTTTTAAGTAGTTTAGATCGAGTCATTCTTCATACCTACAGTCCACTAAAAGCCAAAAAAAAATTAGGGTTAGGTCATCATATCCGAACCAATCGAGCCTTTGCATAATCTTTTACGTATTTGCGTTGTTGAATTTGCGGTTGCATCGTCGTGTCTAGTTGCTGGTCTTAGAGTCTAGTCTTTTAGAGTTTGAGTTACGGTCATAAGTTGTCACGCCGCCGCCGCTTTCATCATCGCCCTGCCATCTACCACCACCGCTTATCCGCCACGCTTGAATCCGTATCCATATACCACCACGCTGCCATATACCACCACCGTTGCCATATACCACCACCATATATCCACCACCAATCCGAGTTCCTTGCATATTAGATTTGTTTTGGGATCCATCTAATTTCCGATTCGTGTTTCCTTATGCGAGTAGGTTTGATTCAGCAATCTTTTGCCGTCCGTAGAAGAGGTTGGTTTCCAAAAAAAAGTCCGGAAACCACCCTCGTTTAGGCCCAAAATTTTCCAAAAGCATACGGGACAAAAATTTTCGGCTATCCTATTTTAGGTGTTTCTAAGCGTATTGAGGCGATCGCCGTTATAGGAAGTTTTTTGACCCGTTTCGATTTTGGTCGAGGCGATCAAAAAAAAAAATTTTGGTCGAAAAAATTTCGTGCCCATCTGTCGGTTTGACACAGGAAGAGTTTTGAGACCCTACGCCATTATAGTGATTTTTACGCAAAAAAAAAAAGCAGCAAAGCAGCGCAAAAAAAAAAGCGAAAAAAAATAATTCAGAGTGTGCTTTTCCCTTGTTTACGTGCAGCGCCGTGATTTTGTTAGTGTTCTAGGCTCGCGTCTCTAGCACAGTCTAGCCTAGGACCAACCTGATACCGTCGTTGGCGTTTATTCAACTTTGCATCTCTGAATTGATTATTCTGACCCTTTTGCTACCATATTATAAGCCTTCCCAGCTCCACATACATCTCGTCGTGGGTTTGACTCTCCACGGCAATCGCTCTATCCAAGCTTTTGAGAGTTTTGATTACAGCGGTTGCCGATCACCGCTTCTGCTGGGTAAGAACTGGTAAGAATTTGAGATTTGCTTGTGGTTTGTGACACCCACAACCACCTCTTGTTAGTAGTCTGTAGGATCATATTCTTGTGTGTTTCTATTGCTGCTAACCATGGCAGGATCACAAGCCGGCGAGGCTGATTGGGAGAACATGACGAACAAACAGCTACATGATAAATTTCAGCAAATGATGAGTGGACAGGTGCAAGATGTGGTAAACAGATTTGTGAGGCCATGGAGAAGATAGATGGCATTGAGAAGGCGTTTGAAACAAAGCTTGATAGCAAGTTTGATGAATTGCTCGCGCGTTTTCCACAACCACCGCCGGCTGCACCTATCGCACCTCTGCAGCGACAACAACTCGCCCCTTCGAATCAGTATGGGCCAGCTCAGCGTGTTCCTATTGAGCGGGGACAAAATTCTGGTGCCGCTGCTCTGCTGTTGGTGCTTCTTTGGCTCCTGCTCTGCTGCTGGTGGTGGTACCGAGGAGGATGATGAGTATGTGGGCGATTATGAGGATGAGGTAGATCAACATCGAACTACGTGCAACCACCAGCACCACAACCACCAGGTCGTCCACATGCAAATAATGGCAATATTATGGCTCCCCTCAGTGCGAGATCATGACCATCTCCTAAACTGAAATTGAATATTCCACCATTTGAGGGTAGATATGTTCTGATATATATCTTACTTGGGAGTTAGAAACTGAACAACGATTTACATGTTTACAATATCACGAGGAGAGCGTGTTCCTGCTGCTGTTTGTGCTTTCACTAGCTTTGCATGTGTTTGGTGGTCGAACATTGTCGATTATATCCTGTTCCAGCTACTTGGGATGCTTTGAAAACTGCTATGCGTACTCGTTGGGTTCCACCATATTATCAACGTGAATTACTTCAAAAATTGCAGCGCTTAAGACAAGGAAAAAATTCTGTAGAAGAATATTATCGGGAATTACAAACTGGCTTGATTAGATGTGGTATTGTTGAGGAGAATGAAGCTATGCTTACGTTTTACGGGTGGATTAAATAGAGATTCAGACCATTCTAGACTATAAGGACTATAATAATATCACTCGTTTATTCCATCTTGCTTGTAAAGCTGAGCGTGAAGTGCAGGATCGGCGAGCATTGGCGGCACTAACTTTTCTGCAGGTCGACCTTCATCATGGACACCACGTGCATCATCTACTTCCTTTGCACCATCACCTCCTTGGGTGCCACCTCCAACCGTGATACAAGAAAGCGAGGCACAACCACCACTATCGCCAAGAGCACACTGCCGGGCCTGCAGAGCTCTTCTTCTTCTATGGCGTCAGCAGGGCACACAAGTGATATTATTTGTAAATCGTTGTAAGGGAAGAGGACATTTTCTTGAGAGAATGCAAATCTCAGTGTGTGATGATTGCTCTTGAGGATGGTGGGTATGAGTCCGCTAGTGACTATGATGAGGAGACTTTGGCTCTTATTACACATGAGGAACACGGTGGAGATGATTACGATCATGAGACACAATACATGGCTCTTGAAGATCTTGACAGGTATGAATGTTTAGTTGCTCAACGTGTTTTGAGTGTGCAGGTTACACAAGCTGAGCAAAATCAGAGGCATAATTTGTTTCATACAAAGGGAGTTGTGAAGGAATGTTCTATTAGCGTCATCATAGATGGAGGAGCTGCAACAACTTGGCTAGCATGGAGATGGTGGAGAAGCTATCTCTCACCACAAGACCACATCCACATCCTTACTACATCCAATGGTTCAACAACAGCGGCAAGGTTAAGGTAACACGTCTTGTTAGTGTGCATTTTAGTATCTCTACATATGCTGATTATGTTGATTGTGATGTGGTACCTATGCAAGCATGTTCCTTGTTACTTGGTAGACCATGGCAATTTGATAAAATTCTGTACACCATGGTAGAAACAATCAGTATACTCTTGTTCATAAGGATAAAAATATTACTTTGCTTCCTGTGACTCCACAGAGTCCATTTTGAAAGATGATATTAATAGAGCTAATAAAGCAAAACAGGAGAAAAATAAGAGTGAAAATCAGATTGTGGCAAAAGAATTTGAGCGACACATGAAGCCTAATAATAAACCATCTCTGTTGCTTCGAAATTAAATTGAAAAGTGCATGTTTACTTGCCACTAAATCTGATATTGATGAGCTAGATTTTAGCAAATCTGTTTGCTATGCTTTTGTGTGCAAAGAGGCATTATTTTCATTAGGGCGTGCCTTCCTCTTTGCCTCCTGCTGTCACTAACATTTTGCGGGGAGTTGGGCGTCTTTCCACAAGGCGTGCCACGGGATTACCTCCTATTAGAGGATTGAGCATCAAATTGACTTAATTCGGTGCATCATTACCAACCGTGCACCATACCGTACCAATCCGGAGGAGGCGAAGGAGATTATCGTCAAGTACAGGAGCTGCTCGACAAAGGTTATATCTGCGAATCCCTTAGTCCTTGTGCTGTTCCTATTATTCTAGTGCGAAAAGGATGGTACATCACGTATGTGTGTTGATTGTAGAGGCATTAATAATATTACTATTCGTTATCGTCACCCTATTCCTAGGCTAGATGATATGCTTGATGAATTGAGTTGCTCTACAATATTCTCCAAAGTTGATTTGCGTAGTGGATACCATCAAATTCGTATGAAATTGGGAGATGAATGGAAAACAGCATTTAAAACTAAGTTTGGATTATATGAGTGGTTAGTCATGCCTTTTGGGTTAACTAATGCACCTAGTACTTTCATGAGATTAATGAGCGAAGTTTCGTGCTTTCATTGGACGATTTGTGGTAGTCTATTTTGATGATATACTGATTTATAGCAAATCTTTGGAAGAACATTTGGAACATTTACGTGCTGTTTTTAATGCTCTCGTGATGCCGTTTGTTTGGTAACCTTGGGAAGTGCACCTTTTGCACCGACCGAGTATCTTTTCTTGGCTATGTTGTTACTCCACGAGGAATTGAAGTTGATAAAGCCAAGATTGAAGCTATTGAGAGTTGGCGCAGCCAAAGCGGTCACACAAGTGAGGAGTTTCCTTGGCCTTGCTGGTTTCTATAGGCGTTTTGTGAGAGATTTCAGCACCATTGCTGCACCTCTCAATGAGCTTACAAAGAAGGATGTGCCTTTTGTTTGGGTTACCGCTTGGGGAAGAAGCCTTCACGGTATTGAAAGATAAGTTGACACATGCTCCTTTACTCCAACTTCCTGATTTTAATAAGACTTTTGAGCTTGAATGTGATGCTAGTGGAATTGGATTAGGAGGTGTGTTATTACAAGATGGCAAACCTGTTGCATACTTTTACGAAAAATTGAGTGGGCCTAGTCTGAATTACTCTACTTATGATAAAGAATTATATGCTCTTGTTAGGACTTTAGAAACATGGCAACATTATTTATGGCCCAAAGAATTTATTATACATTCGATCATGAATCTTTGAAACATATTAAAAGTCAAGCTAAACTGAATCGTAGACATGCTAAATGGGTTGAATTCATTGAGACTTTCCCTTATGTCATTAAACACAAGAAGGGTAAAGAAAATGTTATTCTGATGCATTGTCTAAATCGCTATACTATGCTTTCACAACTTGACTTCAAAATATTTGGTTTGGAGACCATCAAAGATCAATATGTGCATGATGCTGATTTTAAAGATGTATTGCAGAATTGTAAAGAAGGAAGAACATGGAACAAGTTTGTCGTTAATAATGGATTTGTGTTCCGTGCTAACAAGCTATGCATTCAGCTAGCTCCGTTAGTCTTTTGTTGTTGCGGGGGCGCATGGAGGAGGACTAATGGGACACTTTGGCGTGAAGAAGGCGGAGGGCGTACTTGCTACACATTTCTTTTGGCCAAAGATGAGGCGGGATGTTGGCGTTTTATTGCTCGCTACACTACATGTCAAAAAGCTAAGTCACGACTCAATCCTCATGGTTTATATATGCCTTTGCACTGTACCTAGTGTTCCTTGGGAGGATATATCTATGGACTTTGTTTTAGGTTTACCTAGAACAAAGAAGGGAGGATAGCATATTTGTTGTCGTGGATAGATTCTCGAAAATGGCACACTTTATACCATGTCATAAAAGCGATGATCTTTGTCAATGTTGCTGATTTGTTCTTTCGTGAAATTATTAAGCTTGCATGGTGTGCCAAATACTATTGTTTCAGATCGTGATACTAAATTTCTTAGCCACTTTTGGAGATGTTTATGGGCTAAGTTGGGGACTAAAGTGCTTTTTAGTACTACTTGTCACCCCCAAACTGATGGACAAACTGAAGTAGTCAATAGAACATTGTCTACTATGCTTAGGGCTGTTCTAAAGAAAAATAAGAAAATGTGGGAGGAATGCTTGCCTCATATTTAATTTGCTTATAATCGTTCATTGCATTCTACTACTAAGATGTGCCCTTTTGAAGTTGTGTATGGTTTCCTACCTCGTGCACCTATTGATTTGTTGCCTCTTCCATCTTCGGAGAAGGTTAATTTTCATGCTAAAGAACGTGCTGAATTGATTTTAAAAATGCATGAGTTAACTAAGGAAAACATTGGCGTATGAATGCTAAATATAAACTTCTGGAGATAAGGGTAGAAAACATGTTGTGTTTGCACTGGAGATCTTGTTTGGTTACATTTGCGTAAGATAGATTTCTGATTTGCATAAATCAAAGCTAATGACACGTGCTGCTGGTCCCTTTAAGGTGTTGGAGAAAGTAAATGATAATGCATATAAACTTGAGCTGCTGCAGATTTTGGGGTTAGTCCACTTTTAACATTGCAGATTTGAAGCCATATTTGGGTGAGGAAGATGAACTTCCGTCGAGGGCGACTTCATTTCAAGAAGGGAGGATGATGAGGACATCAATACCATTGTTACACCCACAGCCCTGCTGCTATACATCTTGGACCAATTACTAGAGCTCGCATGCATCAACTAAATTACCGGTACTTTCGTTTCTTGGTAATGATTCTAATGTTCATGAGAATATGGCGCTGCCTAAATTGGATACATTTGTTTTGCTTACAAATGTAGGGCCTAGCTTGGAGAAGGATGAACATTGGAGCAAGAACCAGCATGGAGATGATGGCATGCATAAGGGGACAAGAATGGAGTTACAAGTGATGATTTCAGGACTTTGAAGCCACCATAATGAGTGCATGAAGCCTTGGACGAAATATACAAGATGCCACTCCATAAATTTCGTCCAAAGGCTATTCTAGGTGCTCGTCACCTTATTATTGAGCCAGGCCCATGTAATTTCGAAATACATTAGTATAGGCTATTTTTAGAGTCCGTATGTGTGGGGAAACAAGAGATAGGGTTAGTTTGGACCCCTCCACCAAGGGCCACGAAATTCACCCCTCTTCCTCCATATATACAGCCCTTAGGGCGCCGTTTAGACTTAGGTTTTGTTTAGATCAAAAGTTAGCCATAGCTGCAACCGCGTGCCGTTTGTGTTCAGCGACCAAACAAAGCGTCCACAGAACCCCACCTTGATCAATAAAGCTTTCATCTTATATTACGCAATATCCAGATTTCAATCTCAGTTTCTTGCTTGTTCTTCGTTTGCTCGCGAAATAGACCCTCGTGGTCAGGTTGATCGTGCTCCGGCGTGGTCAATAACCTCTCGGAGTTGGTTTAGCGATTGCTAAGGCGCGACGTCCTCGCACGTTCGTAGTCGGATCGTCAAAGTCGACTTCCACCAAAGCGAAATCCACCATCTCATCGAAAGACGGGACACCTCTGCCTCTATCACTCTATTAATATCATCTTTCAAAATGGACTCAGGAGTCATAGGAAGCAAAGTAATATTTTTATCCTTATGAACAAGAGTATACTGATTGTTTCTACCATGGTGTACAGAATTTTTATCAAATTGCCATGGTCGACCAAGTGATAAGGAACATGCTTGCATAGATACCACATCACAATCAACATAATCAGCATATGTAGAGATACTAAAATGCACACGAATAGCACGTGTTACCTTAACCTTGCCGCTGTTGTTGAACCATTGGATGTAGTAAGGATGTGGATGTGGTCTTGTGGTGAGAGATAGCTTCTCCACCATCTCCATGCTAGCCAAGTTGTTGCAGCTCCCTCCATCTATGATGACGCGAATAGAACGTTCCTTCACAACTCCCTTTGTATGATTATGCCTCTGATTTTGCTCAGCTTGTGTAACCTGCACACTCAAAACACGTTGAGCAACTAAACATTCATACCTGTCAGCATGATAGAGGCAAAGGTGTCCCGTCTTTCGAGGAGATGGTGGATTTCGCTTTGGTGGAAGTCGACTTTGACGATCCGACTACGAACGTGCGAGGACGTCGCGCCTCAGCAATCGTTAAACCAACTCATTGGCCCAAAATTTTGAAATAGAAGGCGGAAATAAATTTCCCTTCAATTTGGAAAAAAAATGGATAAAATTGCGGGGCTTTGGAAATTTCATTTTTAACAAAGGAAGACGGTGATGCTGGATAAACCACCTACCAAAAAACCACAAACTTGCCCAAATGCTTTCCCCTTTTAAAACAATTAAATAATTTTTAAAATCCAAACCCAGAAAATTTTTCCCAAAAAAATTTTGGTTGGGGTGAAACTTTAGGAGAGAAATGCAAGCTAACATTTTTCTTTCCCTTTTCTTTTTTAAAAGACAAAAAGGGAAAGTTCAATTTTAACCCATTTCTTTTACAAAACAGTTTAGCTTTGATTTAAATCAAATTTATACAAATGAAACAAATTTGGGCCCAAAAATAATTTCCAAAGAAAAAACCGCAACTATTCTTTATCATTAAAATAATTAGCTACCCCAAAATTTTTCAAAAAAAAACAAAGTTTCCATAAAATTAACCTTCCCAAGGACACAATTAACAAGCTTATAAAATAATTGAGAAAGACTTTTCATTTCCCAAAAACCTAACTTCTTCTTTGAAAAATTTTAACCCCCAAAAGGAATCCCCCTTTGTAAACCTAAAAGTGGAAGAAATGGTTCCCTGAAAAAATTTCCAAACCAGCCCTTTTCCACGAAAAAAAATCCACTTGGTTACCTTTGGGTGGGTTCCAAACCAAAATTTTTCTCTTTGGAGTAACCAACAAGCCGAAAAATCCCTGGTGGTAAAAAGGGATTAAAACCAAAAAGCTTCATTGGGCAAAAACGCCAAATGTTCAAATTTTTGGGCCAAAAAATTTAAATGTTTCTTCAAAAAGGATTAACCCCAAATGTTAACAAAACTCATTTTAAAAATCAGGGCTTGTTAAACCCCAAAACCAACCATCATTAACCAAACTTTTAAATGGGTTTTTTCCATTCATTAAAATTTCATAGATTTTATGGTTCCCCAAAAAAATCCCTTTGAAAGTATTGAGAACAATTAAATTCTCTCCCCTTTGGAAAGGGGGGAAATTTTGTTATTTAATAAATTAATCCTTTTAAATCAAAACCATACGGATAACAAACTTTGGGCCAAAAAATAGAAAGGGAACAAGGTTAAACCTTTTCGAGATAAAAACCTAAATTTCTTTTTAAAAATTTGCTTTACGTATACACAAAATAATTTATGTCAATCCCCAAAATTTTTAATCGGGGTTTGGGAAAAACTGTAACCCTTCTTTTTAGTAAGCGGGGCCCCCAAAAAAACAATTTTTGTTCCCTCTTTGGGAAAAAGGGAAAAATTTTGCTAAAACTAGCCAAATTCGATTTGGGGAATAAAATTTAACTTTTCAATTTTAATTTTGGGAAAAAATAGAAGGGGTTTAAATTTAAAATTTGCCTCCCAAATTTTCCAAACTTTTTCCCTTATTTTTCCTGTTTTCAAATTGCATTTATAATCTCAAATGGATCCCGGTCTGGGAAAGGTAAAATTTTTTTTCAAAAGACTTGATTGTTTTCCCAAAGGTGAAAATTTTTTTTTAAATCGTTTTATAAAAAACATGCTTTTATTAACCCCAAAACAACTTTTAATTGGATACTAAAATTCCCAAACGTTTTACCTTAAACCCTTAGTTTTTGGACCAAATTGGAAAGAAGTAAATTTTATTTTCCTTTGTAAAATTTTCTTTCCCTTCCCTTGGAAATTGTTGCAGGTCCCTTTAATGATGGTTAAAATAAGACTTCCTTAAAATTTCCTTTGTTTTTGGAAATTATGTTGATTTTGGGGCCCCCTTTGTGTAACCTCACAAAAACTAGCAAAATTTTCAACTGGGCCTTTACGATTTTGGTTTCAAATTAAACATTTCCCCTTTTCAAATTTAATAAACCAAAGGTTTAATTAGTCATGGGTCATCCCAATCCTATTTTCATCTCCTTTTGCATTCTCAAAATTCCTCTTCCTCAAGAGCAAAAATTTTTTCCTTTTGGGGAAAGAAGAAGAATTGTCCCGGGGTTGTTTCAAATGGTGGTTTCACCTTTCGAACAGTTGGAGGTCACCAAAAATATGGTGGTAAAATGAGCATGGTGTCCTATGAAGGTGACCTGGGAAAAGTTAGTGCGGGGAAGCCCTTCTCCCCACTTCCGTTCACTTTCAACAAGATGGAATAAGCGTTTTTTAAATCCTTTGTTAAAATGCGTCTCTTTTAATCCACCAAAACGTGAAGCAACTTCATTCTCCTTCCCATCTTCAACCGTTTGTTTCCATAATATTCTTCCGGTTTTTCCTTGTTTAAGGCGAATTTTAAGTAATTCCGTTATAAATGGTGGAACAATGGTAATGCATTTTCAAAAGCCCCAATGGCGAACAAATAATTCTGTTGCCCCAAAACCATAAAAGGAAGAAAACGCGCGAGCGTTCTCCTGGGGAATTGTCATGTTCTTGTTCAGTTTTTCCCAAGTGATTATTGGAAAAATCTTCAAATGGTGGCTAATTTTTTGGCTTTTTAAATTGGACTGTAGGTATGAAGAACAGACTCGATCTAAACTACTGAAAAGCGTAAAATCTCACCGAGCAACACGGAAATCTGATACCACTTGATAGAGGCAAAGGTGTCCGTCTTTCGATGAGATGGTGGATTTCGCTTTGGTGGAAGTCGACTTTGGCGATCCGACTCTGGCGTCTGAGAGGGCGTCGCGCCTATATGTCGCTAAACCAACTCCGAGAGGTTATTGACCACGCGAAACACGATCAACGACCACGAGGTCTATTTCCTGCGAGCAAGCGAAGAACAAGCAAGAAACTGAGATTGCAATCTGGATATTGCGAATATAAGATGAAAGCTTTATTGATCAAGGTGGGGTTACTGTGGCGCTTTATGCAGTCGTTGAACACAAGCGAAATGCTGCGAAGTTGCAGCTATGGCGAACTTTTGATCTAAACAAAACCCAAAGTCTAAGCGGTGCCCTAAGGGCTGTATATATGGGGAAGAGGGGAGAATTTCGTGGCCCTTGGTGGAGGGTCGAAACTAACCCTATCTCTTGTTTCCCCACACATACGGACTCTAAAAATAGCCTATACTAATGTATTTAGAAATTACATGGGCCTGGCCCAATAATAAGTTGACGCAGCACCTAGAATAGCCTCTGGACGAAATTTATGAAGTGGCATCTTGTATATTTCGTCCAAGGCTTCATGCACTCATTATGGTGGCTTCAAAGTCCTGAAATCATCACTTGTAACTCCATTCTTGTCCCCCTTGCGCATGCCATCATCTCCGTGCTTGTTCTTGCTCCAATGTTCATCCTTCTCCAAGCTAGGCCCTTCATTTGTAAGCAAAACAAATGTATCCAATTTAGGCAGCATCATATTCTCATGAACATTAGAATCATTACCAAAAAAGCGAAAGTACACAGTAATTTAGTTGGCGTCTTGTGAGCTCTAGTAATTGGTCCAGTATGTATAGCAGCAGGGGTTGTGGGTGTAACAATGGTATTGATGTCCTCATCAGTTACACCCTGATTATGTACCTAATACTTGGGATGATTTAAAACATGTCATGAGAGATAGATTCGTCGATGTTTATTATACTCGTGGCATGATTAAAAAACTGGAACATTTAAAACAAGGTAGTGACACCGTAACAAAATATTATGATGATTTACAAACTACCTTGTTGCACTCATTTTTAGAAGTTAGTGATGAAGATTTTATGGATAGATTTTGGGGAGGATTAAACCATAATATTCAGGAGATACTAATTCATGAAGAGTGTTATCCTATGGACCATTTGTTTCGTCTTGCTTGCAAAGCTGAACAGGAAATAAAACGACGTGTTGCCCACAAGGAGAACAAGCGCATGGTGCACATTCCAACTGTTGATACAGATGTTTATTCAACTACTCGGCGTACTATGACAACCACATCCGTTGTTGCGAGGACTATATCATCTCCACCATGTGACACATCACCATCGAGAGTGCCTGCATCATCGGAGTTGACTATAAGAGGTAATGACAAAGTACAGATTTTCCACTTTTACATGAGAATGATTGATAGAGGCGAGTGTCCGTCTTTCGATGAGATGGTGGATTTTGCTTTGGTGGAAGTCGACTTTGGCGATCCGACTCTGACGTCACGAGGGCGTCGCATATATGTCGCTAAACCAACTCCGAGAGGTTATTGACCACGCGAACACGATCAACGACCACGAGGTCTATTTCCTCTGAGCAAGCGAAGAACAAGCAAGCTGAGATTGCAACCTGGATATTGCGAATATAAGATGAAAGCTTTATTGATCAAGGTGGGGTTACGTGGCGCCTTTGTGCAGTCGTTGAACACAAGCGAAATCTGCGAAGTTGCAGCTATGGCGAACTTTTGATCTAAACAAAACCCAAAGTCTAAGCGGTGCCCTAAGGGCTGTATATATGGAGGAAGAGGGGTGAATTTCGTGGCCCTTGGTGGAGGGTCGAAACTAACCCTATCTCTTGTTTCCCCACACATACGGACTCTAAAATAGCCTATACTAATGTATTTCAAAATTACATGGGCCTGGCCCAATAATAAGGTGACGTGCACCTAGAATAGCCTCTGGACGAAATTTATGAAGTGGCATCTTGTATATTTCGTCCAAGGCTTCATGCACTCATTATGGTGGCTTCAAAGTCCTGAAATCATCACTTGTAACTCCATTCTTGTCCCCTTAGCATGCCATCATCTCCATGCTTGTTCTTGCTCCAATGTTCATCCTTCTCCAAGCTAGGCCCTTCATTTGTAAGCAAAACAAATGTATCCAATTTAGGCAGCATCATATTCTCATGAACATTAGAATCATTACCAAAAAGCGAAAGTATCTGGTAATTTAGTTGGCGTCTTGTGAGCTCTAGTAATTGGTCCGGTATGTATAGCAGCAGGGGCTGTGGGTATAACAATGGTATTGATGTCCTCATCATCCTCCCCTTCTTGAAATGAAGTCGTCCTCGACGGAAGTTCATCTTCCTCACCCAAATATGGCTTCAAATCTGCAATGTTAAAAGTGGGACTAACCCCAAAATCTGCAGGCAGCTCAAGTTTATATGCATTATCATTTACTTTCTCCAACACCTTAAAGGGACCAGCAGCACGTGTGATGCGGAGCATCCTATGGACATCACCATGTCAAGAGTTCGTTTGGCAAGTGACACGTGCCACATCTGCTTCACATACTCAAAGGTGAATCTTCTCCTTTACACGTGCTCACTTGACACTCTCGAGGATGGTATACTACTTGACACTCCTTACGTGTGCATGCATAGGTATTGTCGGACCTTCACGGATGTCAAGGAGGAGTGCAAGCACCAAGGCGACTACACCATCCGCGAGAAGCGTGGAAGAAGGCGGAAGAAAGGAGAAGAAGGCGGGCGGCTGCGGGGAGCCGGGCAGACGTCCGGACCGCCGTCCGGATCATCCGGGCTCGGCGGATCATCCAGTGCCCCTCCGGATCATCCGGACAAATCGTCCGACGACAACGAAGGTCCTCTGAAGCGGATCATCCGGGTCACCTCCCGGATCATCCGGACGACGGCCGGATCATTCGGACCCCCATCCGGATCATCCGGGCCTCGCTTGCCTGCGCGCAGAGTCGGGCCCAAAGCCCATGTATCCCTTCCCCACTCACCCCTTCGTGGCTAAGACTATATATACTCCTCCCCCTCCTCCTTTCTAGGGTTAGCAAAGTGATAGCTCATTCTTAGGTGAGCTTTGCTCCTACCTATCTCTACTCTTGAGAGAGAGAGACCACTACTCCATTGGAGGCCAAGACCTCCATCTAGGAGAAGATCCCGCGGGATATCATCAAGACCCCCCTTGTGGGAAGATCCATCTAGGATATCATCAAGACCTCCTCTTGGAGATGAACCTTACCTTGTATCTTTCCCTTTGTTGTTCATGTACCTTGTGATCTTGTGTGTTTGATTGTCTAGTGGATGTGTGATTGGACTTGTTCTTGAGTGTTTCCCCTTGTGATTTCTCCCCGTTCTTCCCCGTGTTCATCGTGTTCTTCGAGGGATCCCACTCCAAACATGAAAGATCGACGAATTAGGGTTCCACCCTACATCATATGGTATCATGAGCCACGTTGATCACGTTTTTGGAGCCCCTACCCCGTGTTTTCTAGCTTGATTTTGTTGTTTTCGTCCTAAATCCGAAAATCCCCACCAAAAATAGCCCTCAAATTTTTTGTGATTTGTTGGTTTGATGATGTTTTGTTTATTTTGATCCATGGATTTGCTTGGTTTCAAGTGGATCTAGCTTTCCCCCAAGTTTCCCCACCTTCCATCCATGAAATCTCGTCAATTTTGACCCCCAAATCCCCAAATTCCGCCCAAAAATTCGTCTCCACGAGCAAAACCCGAGCAGTTTGACCTGCCCGGATCATCCGGAAGATCTCCCGGATCATCCGGATCCACCCGGATCAGCTGGACCATCTCCCGGATGTCCGGGCACCCCCCATAACAGAACCGGCGCTGACGAACCCGGATCATCCGTTTCCTCCCGGATCATCGGACCGAGCCGGATCATCGGACCTCCTCCGGATGTCGGTTAACCCTGGCCTGAGGCCGACAGATTTTTGTTTTGGTCATAACTAATTCATCCGGAGTCCGATTTTGACGTTCTTTAGCTCGTTTTGAAGCTATTGACATCCCCCGTCCAACAAAAATAACACCAACATCATTTGACTCCATCATATTTTCTGAAATTTGGCAACTTTGCCTAGGCCATCCACCATATCATCCGCATAGCCACCACCGACTTCCGCAACCTAACCCATTTTGTTCCACATAGCATTTGAGGTTGTTTGAGTAGTGACTTGAGTCTCCTAAGGTGTTTCGGCTACTTAGGGACGGTTGCTTCTTCATCAACCACCACCACCACCACTTCCACATAACTTTCCCACCATACAGTTCCGACAACCCAACTTAACCCAATTGTTGTTTGAGCTTGTTCGAGTTGTGGCTTGTGTCTCCTAAGGTGTTTCAGCTACTTAGGGACGGCAACTTCAACTCCGACACGTGTATATTCATCATTCCACTTCCGCATTGCCAAGAGCAAACCACCACCGCTTTCCGCTACCACCATTTGCCATTTGTCATTTGAGATTTTGAGTTTGCGGTTTTTCCATTTCCTAAGGTGTTTCGGCTACTTAGGGACGAGTCTCCATCATCTTGGTATCTACACCAAGAACACCGCCACTCATCATCAAAGGACGGTAACCTCGACGACACCTTTGTATATTCCCTTGCAATTGCATTGTTAACCCCTAGCCCATTTTGCGTTACTTGCCTATCGAGACTAGCCATTTGAGTATTGCCGGCAACGTGACTTGTGCACATTAGTGGTCCATAACTTCCATTGCATACAAACCATATCATATTGGTATCATATCATCCATTGTGCCTCAAGTTTGTTCCCGCATATACACAATTGCTATCTTGGTTTATGCATTGTGCAAAAGTGGCCATAGGAAAAAAAGGGAGAAAAAGCTTTTAAGCAAAAAGAGAGCAAAGAGCTCGTGAGCAAGTGCCATAGCATCATACCCCATTGAACATAAGAGCCATACCAAAATCTACATCATATGATATCATGCTTGAGAGAAACACCGGGAACCATACATACATAACATACTTGGGATAGAATATCCATTTTGCATCTTATAGGTTGTGCACAAGTGTCGTATCCGCCTATTGAGCAATCGTGCTAGCGTCTCTCTTGAGTTGTGCAACACGAGCATTTTCCGTGGATTCCACATTTTGTGCTCATTCCTTGGTTGCACGACCCCATTTATCTATCCGTGTGTGTGTTTCCGTGTACCTTTCATTGCTATTGGTCTACTTGTTTCACTTGCGAATTTGTGAATCTCTTTCAACATTATTGACTCTTGCTAACATTTTGCATTAAATTTTTGTGCCACTATCCTCACCGAGCTCTACCATAAGCTTTACTTGATAGGTGTGAGTGAACAAGTCCGGTACCAATTCCACTATTCTTTCATCTCACATTGAGTGAAGCGAGATACATCCTCAACATTGGGAAAAGGTAACTTGGTATTGTTTATCTCATTTCCTACTCACCTCTACTCGAGTCTTGTGATGGATAGGCAAGGCATTTAATCTTGGGTCTACAACAACAACGGCGAGTTCGATGCCATGAACAACAACTCCGGCGCCAAGATGCAAGCTAAAATGGAGAGATCAAAGTCCTCATCAAGTCCTACAAGCGATCTTCCTCATCTTGAGAAGGCGCTCAAAGCACATGCTTCGAGCTACCATCTCGGCAAGATCACATCGGCATCGACACCATCAACAACAAGAAAGTGAAGGTCAAGAGCTCAACATCAAAAACCGCTCAATGACTTCACCATCTCCTTGGCATCTTCGCCAAGTGACTACAAAACATCTTCGCCTTGGATATTGGGCATCTTTGCCTACAAGCACCTCAAGACTACACTCAAGAGAAGCTACCCAAGCTCAAGTCCGCGACTTCCACGAGCTACTCGACCTCGACACCTACCACATGATTCCTTTCTATGGGACTCACGAACCGAGGTACCTCGAGTGGGGCGTTTGATGGATGACTACCTCAAGCTACATCAAGTTCCTCCGAAGATCAAGTGAAGTCGCCACAAGAAACTTCCACGACTACGCATTGGCATGGTGGCTTCACACGTTCGAGTACTACGACATGAGTTGGCCCAAGGCGAAGAAAGCTTTGCGGCGAGTTTGTGCCTCCAACCTACGGAACAACCGGCGCCAATTGGAGAACACCACCCAGGATCCAAGTCCATCGACAAGTACTTCAAGGAGATGATGATTGCCTTCTGACGAGTCGGCGTGGGCGACTCCATTTCGATGAAGTTCCACTTCATGATGGGATTACTGCGACATCTCCAAGACCATCGTCCTCAAGAACTACAAGTCCATCGACGACTACTACATTGGTGCTCTCAAGGCGGAACAAGAACTCATGAAGGCCAAGGCTTCTCCACCCCAAGCAAACTTCGCGGCGACCAAGCTCTATGACAAGCATGAGGCTAGTACCACCAAGATGTCCAAGCCCGACGAGCTCCAAGACGATGCTCCCAAGGACCAAGCTTTGGAGGCTAGCGACAAGGTGGCGAGCAAGGATGATGCTTCCATCTTAGGAGGCGAGAGAGATGATGTGCCATCTTCGGCCTTCATCCACGGTGACCACGACGAGATGGTTGAGCATGGGATTCTCCCTTCGACCACGGCGACGTATGATGACTTGAGTGACTTGTGCCACCATATTGAGAGTGAGAGTGACTTCACCACTAGCCCCATATATGATGAGTTGCCACAATTCCCATGTGAGGAGAGCCACAACCCCCACTACTTGAGTGAGATGAGTGACTCCACCATCGTGAGTTTGAGTGCACCTATTTTGAGGGAGTGGTGAACCACCACATAGAGAGAGTGAGATAGTTGATAGGTCTCGTGAGGCCATTTGCATTTCTAACAACTTGACCTCTACCTCTATGGTGTCTTCTCGTTTGGTGCTAGGTCCCATTGATGATGACGCGCCGATCCTCGACGACTTCGTCCTCCCTTTGTACAAGACGATGGCCATGGTGGATTATGATGCACCGCTCACATGGTTCCATCAACATGAAGATGACCACCATTTGGTCTTTCCCACCTCACCTACACCACTTGTGTGGAATGACAAAGGTAACATAGGTGAAGGTGATGCTCTAGTCCCACTAGTGGACATTCTTGACATTGATTGCTTGCATGATTTTGATCCACCTATTGCCATGCTTCATGCTAGTATGATTTCCCCATGCGATGATTTGCCCATTTATGATGAGTATGATGATTCTATTGTGGAGTCTATTAGTTGTGATGCCATGTTACATAGGATTTCTTGGGACAATTCTTTAGGTCACATCATGTTTGATAATCCGCTTGACTTGTCATATGCTATGCATGAGATCAACCATATGTCTTATTTGCAATCTCTTCATAGTGACTATGCATATGCCATTAAAATGAACCCAATTTGCACATATGGCATAGATGACAAGCCCATGGTTATTGGCATTTGTTTCTCTTGTGACGATATTGAGATGCTCCCTTTGCATCATTTATCTCATATGCCATGCCATGACCACCTAACCGGATATGCATTGTTTTGGATGTTGTCTATTTTCTCCATATGATGTTTCGATATTGCTCATGAGGAGGCCCCATAGTTTCCTCATACATTTTAGGAGATTTTGATCCATCCCATCCTTTGCATGATCCCAATACGTGTGTGCACCATATGCTCCCCATGAATAAACATGCTTTTGATGTGCCATATACTTGTTTGCTCAATTTGTGTCCCCATCGTGTCATACATAATAACTATTCTTTCATGATGGATGACATGTTCTTATACCATGCATCAAATTTCTTTGGCGATGCTTATCTTGTGCTAACTCACACGTGCACATACACATCATGATGGATGATGTGTACATTTACCACCTTTTACAATTTCTTTGGTTTGTGTCTCTTTTGTGCAGGTACCCATGAATACTTGTCAACATCGCAATCCCACGAGTTGACAAAACGAGCTCTAAAGAGAAACGATGATTTGGGATCCCATGGATTGTCTTTCCCATCGCTCTCTTCGCGCAAACACTTCGCGCATTCATTCTACATGGCCCTCACTTGGCTATGGGTTATTGTTCATTACATATCATATGCCCATCTTGCCATGTTCACTTTGCATGATATACTCATTCCTATGCCTTTGCCATGCAATTGTGACCCTTGCTTGCAACTACCCATGTTTCATCATTATGCTACGTCTATGTGTATTTGCATGCTTGGTAGAGATCCTTGTTCCTATTGCCATGTTTATCATGTGCCCCATGCTATTGTCCTCATATCTTGCTTTCATGATTGTGCTATGACATGTGAATTATTCATGCCCACTATTTGCACCATGGACATGTTTGCCATGATTCCTTCTAGTATGTCGCATCTTCGCACTACTAGCATACTTGACTTAGTTGCTATGATTGCTTGCTATGATTGCTTGCTATGTTGCATCACCCATGTTCCACTACTTGCTTTCTTGGGTTGATGACATATATGCTCATGCCTCTCACATGCGTTGTCTCTTGTGTCATACTTGCTCATCTCATGCGGTTGATGACAACCATCTATATGCTTTCCATATAATTCATATTGCTTCGTGTCATATATCTCCATGTGTTGCATCTCTCATGCTAGATGATTTGCCATGTATTGAGTGCAACAATGCTTATAGTCTTGCTCATGAGATTGCCTCCATAGCATTCTCACACATGTTTGGAGATTTTGACATAGTCCTTGTGAAGCATGCTTGTCTTACCTCTTTGCACCATATACCTAGTGCCTTGAATATCGCCATTGTTGCATCATATTATTCATGCACTTGTGCTTCTAATGGTTATGTGCAAGAGAAGAGAACCATCATGATGGATGATGTGTTTGTCTACCATGTGCATACGTACTTTGTTTTGTTTTGTGCATGTGTAGGATACTTGGACTTGGTGTCGACTTCCACTTCACGTGAGTTGACTATTCGAGCTCTTGAGAGCGAGCCTCATACATTCTACCACGACTCGCTTCTACACCGTATTTGCTTCCACTTCGGCATTGTGAAGAATGCACAAGGACACACTTTCAAGGTGACATCCTTCTTGAGCTTGGATATTGTGGATCATACTTCATGTGTTGTGATGTAGGGTGGAACCCTAATTCGTCGATCTTTCACGTTTGGAGCGGGATCCCTCAAAGAACACGATGAACACGGGGGAGAACGGGGAGAAATCACAAGGGGAAACACTCAAGAACAAGTCCAAATCACACATCCACTAGACAATCAAACACACAAGATCCACAAGGTACACGAACAACAAAGGGAAAGATACAAGGTAAGGTTCATCTCCAAGAGGAGGTCTTGATGATATCCTAGATGGATCTTCCCACAAGGGGGTCTTGATGATATCCATGAGATCTTCTCACATGGAGGTCTTGAACTCCATGGGAGTGGTAGTCTCTCTCTCTCAAGAGTAGAGGTAGGAGCAAAGCTCACCTAAGAATGAGCTATCATATTTGCTTACCCTAGAAAGGAGGTGGAGGTGGTCTATTTATAGTCTAAGCCACGAAGGGGTAAGTGGGAGAGGGATACAAGGCCAAGGCCCTTGCTGCTGCTTGAGGCAGAGGCGGTAATACCGGACTCATGGGCGGTAGTACCGCAATGATAGCACCGCTTGCTTTAGTGATAGTACCGCTTGATGATAGTACCGCTTACTTTAGGCGATAGTACCGCCCTTTCTGGCTAGGCAGGTCCTTCTTCTTCCGTCTTCGCTTCCACTTCCCTTGCAGACGGTGTAGGCGTTCCTTGGCTTGCACTCCTCCTAGTCATTCGTGAAGCTCCGACAATACCTATGCATGCACAGTGGAGTGTCAAGTAGTATACCATCCTCAAAGGGTCAAGTGAACACGTGTAAAGGAGAAGATTCACCTTTATGTATGAGAAGTAGAGGTGCATGCGTGTCACTT